>JAODVQ020511563.1:0-52038 GCA_025400075.2 Phenganax stokvisi
GAGAGGCCGCTTGAGTCCTTAAACACAAACTGTCCACGAAAACGGGGCAACTCCAGTTCTCCAGGGAAGCGAGGAAGTGGATGACGGGCAGGGCGGAGCGACGGATGGCGCGGATGCGGGAGAGGTACTGCTCGGCCCCTGGGACGTCCTGGTTCTCGATGTCGTCGAGGCGCATGACCTCGTTCTTGATGTAGAAGTCGAGTTCGCGCCGGAGGAAGCCGCCGAGGTCCTTGTGGATGAAGTAGTCGGCCGTGTTGCGCTGTGTATAGCGTTCCAGGTGGACCCGGAGGCGGGACTTGTCGCTGGGCTCGCCGCTCGCCTTGACGTGCCTCTGTTCGAGGGCCGTGACCCAGCGCTGGAAGCTCGGCTGCGTGACGCCCAGTGACGCAACGCCGCACTCGGTAAGGTCGAGGAGGGGCTTCTGGGCGGGAGGTTTGTTCTTGCCGGTCCGCTCGGCTTCGGGCCAGTCGTCAAGCGTCGCGGGTCGGTACTCGAAGCGCAGGACGAGTTCGCTGACGCCGTTCTCCCCGGCCTCCTCGAACGCGAAGTCGCCGGTCGCCAGAACGAACAGGCGGGCCTTCCCCGCGACCGGCTTCACGTTGTCGTGCTCGCCTTCGGCCGCGTCGGTCAACCGGAAGTGGACGCGCATCGGGTCGCTTGCGTCGTCGGGCCGCAGCCGGAAGCTGTAGTTTCTCAGGTACTCGTCCGTCTTGATGTAGTACTGGTCGGCGTTCGCCCAGTGGAGCTTGACCTCTTCGCCCTGGTAGGGGATGGCGTAGGCGCCATCCTTGTACACGCGCTGGCTGATGAAGTCGCCGTCCTGGTAGTAGCGGCGGAAGAACCGGAACAGGTGGTCGTAGACGTCCGCTTCGACGGCAGCGAGGTCGTCGGCCGCGTCGAGTTGCGCCTGCAGCTTCCGGACCTTGGGGGCGGACTCGGGGGCCACCTCCGCCGCCTTCAGTTGCTCTTCCGTCTTCCGGAGTTCGGCCTCGATCCGGACTCGCTCTGCAGACTCGTACTCGCCGAGAGCGGTCCGAACCTCGGCCTTGAGGTCCTCTTCCAGGAACCGCGCGACCTCCGCACTGCGGGCATGCATGATTCGGTAGAACCCGAAGTCGAGCTCCGGCTTGTCAAGCTGGAACAGCTCCTTGAGGAGCGTCACGAGCTTGTCGAAGCGCTCGCTCGTCACGATGCGTTCGAGGGGCGGGACTCGGAGTGTGTCGGCATCGGGGCGGTTAGAGGCAAAGGAGCCGGCACTATAGCCGTAGCACCGGGCCGCACGAGTCCGGTCGGCTCAAGGGTAAAGCGGACCTTGGGCTGCCCGGCTCGCCTGTTCCCGTCGGTAGAGTCAAGGCGGTGAGCAACGACGACCATGGCAACACGCTGGCGGCGGTCGAAGACACGCTTGCGCTGATCGCTCCTCACATCGTCGAAACGCCGGTCGTCGAGTGGTCGGGGCCCGAGATGCGGGCGATCCTGCCGGGGAACAGCCGTGTCCACGCCAAGCTGGAAGTCTTTCAGCGCTCCGGTACGTTCAAGGCGCGGGGGGCGCTGTCGAACGTCCTGCGATTGAGCGCCGAACAACTGCGCGTCGGCGTAACGGCCATGAGCGCGGGCAATCACGCGATCGCCGTGGCGTATGCGGCGAAGGCGGCGGGGACCAGCGCGAAGGTCGTCATGCAGCGGTCGCCTTCTCCCTCTGCAGCAACCACGTGGATCGGCTCGCCCTGGTCACCGACCGCGAGTTGGCTCAAGCCATGGGGCTCATCTTCCGGAAACTGAAGCTCGCCGTGGAGCCGGCCTGCGCCGCCACCACCGCTTCCTTGCCGGGTCTCGCCGGGGAGTTCTCGGGCGCGCGTGTGGGGCTGATCTTCTGCGGGTCGAACATCGACCGGGATACCTACAACCGGTACTGCGAGCTCGACGAGGGTCGACTTGGGTCCTGATCGGCGCTCAGGGCGTCAGGAGGACCGGTACCGCCACAGCCCCGTGGCGGCCATGCTGTAGGCGAACAGCAGCACCGACGCCGCCATGCCGGGGACGAGGCCGGCCAGGGCGCCGTACTCCTCGACGATCCAGCCGAGGATGACGGCGCCGATCAGCGGCGCGCCCAGCAGACCGATACCGAAGACGGACATGACGCGGCCGCGGGTCTGCGGCTCGGCGGCTTCCTGGACGATGGCACGGGCGAGAGTGGTCGTGACGCCCATGTTGAGGCCCCAGGCGATGACCGCGGTGACGACCAGCCACCATGCGGGTTCGATCCAGATCAGGGAGAGGACGACGATTCGGGAGAGCTGGAACAGCACGAACCAGCGGCCGGGCTTCCGGAACGGCATGAACCGGAGCATGATCAGGTTCGAGACCACCGCGCCGCCGAAGAAGACGATCATGAGCAATGAGAGCAGTTCCGCGTCGCCGTCGTAGACCTCCCGGACGATGAAGGGAAAGGCGGTCAGGAAGCCACCGGCGTTGAAGATGCTTGAGACGAAGTTGACCGTCATTGCGTCGAAGACCGGACGCTGGACCCAGGACGCGCGGAAGCCCGCGCGGATCCGGCGCCAGGCGGGCTCGGTGGGCCCGTCGTTGGCGGACTCGTGCGAGCCGATTCGCCGGATCCACAGCGCCGCCACGACCAGGCACAGGCACTGAACCAGCAAGACCTGCCGCAGACCGATGCGGTCTAGTTGACCTGCGGCGCCGATCCCGATCATCGTGGTGAACATCGTGATGGCGGTGGACGCGGTCACCGCCCGCTGCAGATCCCGGCCCGCGATGCGGCTCAGCACGGACTGCTGGGCCGGTCCGGAGAACGACAGGGCGGCGCTGATTCCGAGGCCCCACGCGGTAACGGTCCAGACGCTGAGCTCTCCGAGTTCGAGTACCAGAATCAGCGCCAGGGGTACGAGGGCCGCTGAACCGAACACCCGGGTCAGCGTTGCCCACGCGTCCGTGCGGTCGGCGTTGGCGCCGCCCCAGAGCATGATGATCACGCCGGGAAGGCCGACGGCGGCCTGCAGCGGGCCGACCTGGCTGGCCGGCAGGGAAAGCGCGCTGATCAGCAGCCAGGGCAGGAGAAGCTGGTACATGCTCAGGCCGGAACTCGAGCAGGCGAGTGTCCCCATGTACGCTTGCAGGCCCGGTCGGTTCCAGAGACGGTTGGGCGGAGTTGGGGGAGAAGCGATGACGACTACCTCGGTTCGCGGCGGTCGGACGGGATGGCGAAGGCTACCCGCGGCCTTTCGGCGGCGCGCGGCGCGGGGCCTGTGGTCTGGTATTGCCGCGACGGTCGTGGTAGGCGCCGCGAGCTGTACGGTTTCTGCCCAGGAGGCCGTCGATTTCGCGGCGCTCCGCCGGCAGATGGTGCGCGACACGATCTCCGAGCCGCGCGACGGCCGACCGCCGGTGCTCGACGTTCGCGTCATCGACGCGATGGGGAAGGTCGAACGCCACCTGTTCGTGCCGGAGGAGAGCCGCGAGTGGGCCTACCGCGACTCGCCGCTCGGGATCGGCTGGCGGCAGACGATTTCCCAGCCCTACATCGTGGCGCTGATGACCGAGCTCGCGGAGCCCGACCCGAAGGACAGGGTGCTCGAGATCGGCACCGGCTCGGGCTACCAGGCCGCGGTGCTGGCGGAGCTCGTCGATCACGTGTTCACGATCGAGATCGTCGAGCCCCTCGGGCTGCGGGCGGCGGCGGCGCTTGATGCGGCCGGCTACGAGAACGTGACGACCTGGATCGGCGACGGCTACGCTGGCTGGCCGGAGGAGGCGCCGTTCGACGCGATCGTCGTCACCGCGGCGCCGGACCATGTGCCGCAGCCCCTGGTCGACCAGTTGGCTGTCGGCGGCCGGCTGGTGCTGCCGGTGGGGCCCGATGGCGGCCGTCAGGAACTCCAGGTGCTGGAGAAGCAGGCGGACGGGGCGGTGGAGCGGACCCGAGTCATCCCGGTGCGCTTCGTGCCGCTGACCCGGAATCGCTAGCGGCTGCGGCCGCGGCGGCTACAGCGGCACTTCCTCGCCCTGGCCCTCGACGACGAGCCCCAGGGTCACGTCGCCGAGGGGCACGGCCAGAGTGGGCTGGTCGAGGTCGTTCCAGAACATGGTGGCGCTCTCGGCGCCGTCGTAGTTCTGAAACAGGGCCATCGTCATCGGATGGGTGGCGCCCTCGATGATCGTGATGCTGGCCTCGACCAGAGGCTCCTGCTCCGGGAAGCCGTAGGGATCGAAGGTGTCGAGAGCGACCGGGATGAGGATGAGGAAGTCGCGGAACCAGGTCTGCCCGGTGTGGTCGCCGTCGGCTGGCTGCACGGCGTACCGGAGGGTGTAGACACCGGCCGGCACGATCTGTTTCTTGTAGGTGCTCCAGTCATCCGTCGTGCGCATCAGGCCGACCAGACCGCCCGGAGGCAGGGTCGGATACTCGACGCCGAGTTCGGCGGAGGGGTCCTGCATCGGCAGCGCGGGCGGGAACCAGAACTCGATCGGCTGGCCCTCGTCGCGGACCACCCTGTAGCCGGCCGGATCGAGCAGCGGCGCCAGCCAGTCCGGCAGGTCCGGTGGCAGCGCCTCGGCGCGTTCGAGCGAAGGATCGGCGGCAAGCGGCGCGGCGAGCAGCGCGGCGAGCAGGGGCCCAACGAGCGGGAGACCGGCGCTCTTCACTCGAAGTTGATCAGGTAGTGGCGGAAGTTGTCGGGCCCCACCTCGTCCAGCATCTGCAGGAAGAGCACGAGTGGCTCGATGTCCGCGTCCGAGATGCTGATCTCGCCGAACAGCGGGTCGACGCCTTCCTGCGCGTTGTCGGCGGCCTCGGCCAGCGCCATGTGGGCCCGGATCGCGTCTTCGAGGGTGGCGGCGCTGCCGTCGTGCAGGTATGGGTCGGTGCGGGCGAGGTTCCGGAGCGGCGGCGTCTTCAGATCGCCAGCGCCTGTGCCGTGGAGCGCGTAGTCGCTGAAGGTCGGGGGCACGTGGCAGCGGACGCAGTTGCCGACGGATTCCACGTCGAAGACGCGGAAGAACGTCTTGAAGCCCTCGTAGGCCGCCTCGGTGAAGCCCTCCGGCCGCCGGATCAGGTTCCGCCCTTCCTGGTTGAAGATCCTGCTCTCGATGCTCGCCGCGTAGTTCAGCATGTCCTCGCCGTCGTTCGGTTCCTTGCGGAACCGGTTCTGTTCGGCGAAGGCGTCCCAGCGGGCGGTCATCGTGTAGCTCAGCGTGCGGGTGTAGTCGGCCAGAGCGCGGGCGCCGGCGGCGGCCACCTCGGACCGCGGCAGGGACTCGAGGTCGAGGCCGTAGACCTCCTGGAACTGGTCGAGATAGGGCACGCCCGAGATCGCGTTGTGGCCCTCGTTGAGCAGCACGTAGGCCGCGTTGTCCATCGCCGCGTCGCGGTCCTCGTCGTTCCAGCCGTACTGCTTGCCGACCAGCTTGTCGAGGATCATGTCCTCCATCGAGTCGTAGGCGCCGTCCCAGCCGAACACCTCGGCGCGGGAGGCGTTGGCCAGGGTCTGCGCGTTCCGCTCGGTCGTTTCGCGGTTCGCGGTCAGGCTCGTCGGCGTGTGGTCGGCGTAGTAGCGCTCGGGCTTGCCGGGCACCGACTCGCCGATGGCGTGGCACACGGAGCAGGCGATGGCGAAGCCGGTCCCCTGGTTGTTGAACAGGAGCTCGGCGAACAGGTCGTTGCCGAGCTGCTGCAGCGCTGGCGACGGTTCCTCCTGGGCGGCGGCCGCGGCGCCGAACAGGAGAGCGGTAGCCATGGCGAGCGCCGCCGGACCGATCACGTTTCTTCGCTTCATCGTCGTCCTCCGTGATTGCCGAGAATAAACGATCCGATCAGTGGCACACTAAGCCGCCATGGCGACGTCGCGAGCGGTTCCCTGGCCGGAACTCGACACGATCTTCTTCGACGCCGGCAACACCTTCCTGTCGATGGACTTCGATCGGGTTGCCGCCGCTGCGGTCGGTTTGGGCGTGGAGTGCTCGGGACGGCAGTTGGAGCGCGCCGAGGCGGCGTCGCGGCCGGTGCTCTCCGCGGCCCTGGCGGAGCGGCGGACGACCGAGGGAAGCGGGGCCTTCCGCTTCTACCTGGGAGCGATGCTCGAGCGGTTGCCGGCGTCCTGCCGGGACGGCGTCGAGCTGGACGCCGTCGCCTCCGGGCTCGCGGAGCGGCTGTTCCTGCCGGGTCGCAACGACCGGCTCTGGAACCGCAGGCTGCCGGGCCGGAGAGAAGCGCTCGAGCGGATTCGAGCGCTCGGCTACCGCATGGTGGTGGTCAGCAACTCGGACGGCAGCATGGCGCGGACCCTCACCCGGATCGGCATGGACCATCTCTTCGACGACCTGGTCGACTCGACGGTCGTGGGCTTCGAGAAGCCGGACCCCAGGATCTTCGAGGTCGCGCTCGATCTGGTCGGCGCGCGTCCGGAACGAACGGTGCACATAGGCGACCTGTACGCCGCCGACGTGGCCGGCGCGTGGGCCGCCGGCGTTCACGCCGTCCTGCTCGATCCCTGGGCCGACTGGCCGGAGATGGACTGTCCGAAGGTGGCCGACCTGGACGAGCTGGCGTCGCTGTTGCCGGGGCCGCCGGGGCGCGCGTGAAGCGCGCGGAGGTTCGCCGGCACCGCCATCGGTTCTACGAGGCGGCCGTCCAGGACGTGGAAGTGGACCTCGACTTCGTCGAGCGGGTTTATCGCCGCCTCAACGAGCGGCTTCCCGGAACCCTGCGGGAGGACTTCTGCGGCACCGCCTCGCTGGCGAGCGCGTTCGCCGCTCGCAGGCCCGGGAACCGCGCCTGGGGCGTCGATCTTCACCGCCCGACGCTGGACTGGGGTTGGCGCAATCGGGTCGAGGCCAGGTGTGTCGAGGACAGCGTGGAGCTCGAGTGCCGCGACGTGCGCCTGGCGGCCAGCCCCGCGGTCGACGTGCAGGTCGCCTTCAACTTCTCCTTCTTCCTGTTCCCGGGCCGCCGCGAAATGCTCGACTACTTCCGGGCCGCGAGGCGCTCGCTCGAGCCCGGAGGCCTGTTCGTGCTGGACGCCTTTGGCGGCACGGACTCGTTTCAGGCGACGACAGAGGACACGGAGATCGAGGCCTCGGCAGGCGTCGACGGAGTCGCCTTGCCGGCTTTCACCTACAGTTGGGACCAGCTCGCCTTCAACGCCGTCGATCACTGGATGCGCTGCGCGATGCACTTCACGCCGGCGGGCGGGGAGAAGGTGCGGAACGTGTTCCGTTACGCGTGGCGGATGTGGACTCTTCCCGAGATCCGGGAGTTGCTCGCCGAGGCCGGGTTCGACGACGTCGAGGTGTACGGCGAGAGCTGGGATGCCGGCACCGGGGAAGGGGACGGCATCTTCCGGCGCCGCACGCGGATGGGGAACGAGGGTAGCTGGGTCGTCTACCTGGTGGCGCGCTACTGATTGCCGGGGGAGCCGGCCAGACGCAGCCAGTCCTCGTCGCGGACGTCGTTGGCCAGGCTCAGGCCGCCGTCCGAGCCGACGAAGACCGGGTCCTTGACTACGCGCACGCGCCCACCGCCGAGTTCGCCGAGCGCGTTCTGAAGCGCCGCGCCCAGGCCCCGGATCAAGCCCGATCCACCGGTCAGGATCACGTTGTTGCGGACGCGGGCCTGGTATTCGGGTTCAACCCTCGCGATCAGGTCGAGCATCGTCTCCCGCAGCGGCTCCAGGAGACTCTCGCAGGCGCTGCGCATCGGCTCGGTGATGTCGATCCGGGTCGGTCTGCCGTTTGCCGGTGCATCGACCACGACCGGGCCGCCTCCGCCGACGAAGGAGTGTTTCTCCTTCCACGCGCGCGCCATGTGGATCGACACCGAAGCGTCGGGGAATCGTTCCTCGATGCCGGCGTGCAGGCGATGGTCGACGGCGTCGCCGGCGACGTTCAGGGTTCGCTGGTCGCCCTCGGTCGGAAAGCGGCCCATGAGAACGCACAGGTCCGTCGTCCCCGCGCCGACGTCCACGACCATCGTGTGGACCAGAGCGTCGAGGCCATAGGCGACGGCGAACGGTTCCGAGACGATCATCGTGCTGGCTACCTGGCCGCCGAGGATACGCCGCAGGTTCTGGCGGTTGACCCGGAGCGTCTCGGCCGGCACGCCGACCACGGCGTGGACCGCCGGCTTCGGACTCCGCCCCTCGGGGACGGCCAGTTCGAGCAGCCGGCGGACGATCTCGCGCACCGCCTGCTCGTCGCGGGCCGACCCTTCCTTGATCAGCCCCCGCTCGAGCGGCCGGCGCAGATCGAGCATCGGCCGTTTCTCCAGGGCCTCGATGCCCACGAGCACGTCGCGCTGGAGCACCTTGCGGGCGACCATGTCCCGCGGCCAGCCGACGTAGCTCCGCACCATGTGGCGCTCGCCGTTCGCGGCGGAGATCGAACTGCGCGACGTCCCCAGGTCGATGCCCACCTTGAGCACCGGCGGCTCGGGCATGGCGGCTGTCTGCGTAGTCATGCTTCTGCCTCAGGCGCCGGTGAGCTTAGCCGTGGGCAGCAGCGACTCGGCATACCTCTGGATGCCCGCGTCGAGAGCTTCGGCGATCGACTGGAGGTAGCTCTCGTCCCGCAGCCGCTCGACCTCTCTCGCGTCGGAAAGGCAGGAGACTTCGGCCAGTATCGCCGGCATCTCGGCACCGATCAGGACCACGAAGGGCGCGGACTTGACGCCGCGGTCCTGCAGGTCGGGGTTCCCGGCGCGCAAGCGTCCGTAGAGCGACTTCTGAATCGCGGTCGCCAGCGCCCGGCTCTTGTCCTGCCGGGCCTGCGCGTAAACCCCGTCGAGAAGCCGGCGCAGGTCGCCGAAGGAGTAGCCCTGCGCCTCCGAGTTCTCGCGCTCGGCGAGCGCGGAAAGCTCGGGGTCGTCGGTAGGGCCGAGGTAGTAGGTCTCGAGGCCGCAGGACCTGTTCGCCGGCAACCAGTTCACGTGAATCGAAACGAACACGTCGGCGCCCGCGCGGTTGGCGATCAGGGTGCGATGGTCGAGGGCGACGTTCATGTCGGTCTCCCGGGTCATCGCGACCCGGTAGCGCTCGTCCAGCAGGTTGCGCAGCCGGTAGGCGATGTCGAGGGCGAGTGCCTTCTCGGTCAGGCCGTCGGCGGCCGTGCCGCGTGAGGAGCCGCCGTGACCGGGGTCGAGCACGATTCGCTCGACGGGCAATGGGAACACGTTCACGTCGACGGCCTCCGGGGGACCGGTAAAGTGGATCTCGGGCGTCTGTACGGCCCAGTCCACCTCCGCCGCGGACGGAGAGTCCGGCGCCGGGCGATTCAGCTCCAGGTAGCCGAGGACCGCGGCAGCGGCCATGGGGAGCAGCAGCAGGAGGCTCCATGGCGAAACCCTTTGCGGCCGGCGAAGCCGCCCGGCGTCCGCTTCGTCGCGCGGGCCGACCTGTCTGCGGCCCAGGGTCTCGTTGTCGCGCAGCGCGGCCTCGATCAGGCCGCGTTTGAAGTCCCGGCCGGACATGAAACGACGCTACATGATCCGTTCTCGGCCCGTAACCTCAAGTAGTCTCGCGGGTTGGTGTTGTCCGATGAGAGTTCCCAGATTCTCAAGGGTCGAATCGGGCCAGGCCCGCGCGCGGTTGACGTGTCTTGTCGCGGCCGCCGCCTTGGCGCTGCCGGGCTGTAGCGGCGTTCGGACGCCGGAGCTCGAGGCGCCGGCGCGGGCCGGCTACGGCGGCGATGTACCGGCTCAGGAACCAGGGACAGAGACTGGTTCCGTTGACGCGGAGTGGTGGACGGCGTTCGGCGATCCACGGCTGTCCCGGTTGATCGTCGAGGGGCTGGAGCACAACTCCAGCCTGCGCGCCGCGGCCCTGAACGTCGACGTCGCGCTGGCCCAGGCCCGGCTCGACGGAGCCGCGCGCAACCCCGAGGTGGAAGCGGCGCTCGATCCCGGCCGGCGCAGGCAGAACACGGCGCAGAGCGGGCTCACCGAAGCGATCCCGATTCCCATTCCCGGCTTCGAGCCCGGCGGTGTGCGGAGCTTCGCCTTCACCTCCTACGGTCTGGCGCTCAACGTCCGCTGGGAGGTCGACCTGTGGGACCGGCTCGGCGCTCTGACCGCCGCCTCTCTTGCCGAGGCGGCGGCTTCCTCCGCCGACCTCGACGGCGTCCGGCTCTCGATCGCGGGCCAGCTCGCGAAGGTGTACTTCGGCACGGTCGAGGCGGTACAGCAGGTGGAACTGGCCGAGCGGACCCTGGCCAGCCGCGAACGGACGCGCGATCGGCTCGAGGCCCGCTACCGGCGGGGTGTGGCGGCGGCGCTCGAGGTGCGGCAGGCGCGAACCCAGGTCGCGACCGTGGAGGCCTCGCTGGCGGCGCAGCGGCAGACCCTCGACGCACTGCGCCGGCAGATGGAGGTGCTGCTGGGCCGCTATCCCTCTGGTGAGATCGAGGCGGCCGCGGGGCTGCCCGAGCTTCCACCCCTGCCGGAAACCGGAGTGCCGGCCGCCCTGCTGGGGCGGCGCCCCGATCTGCGGGCGGCGGAGTACCGGGCGGTCGCCGCCTCGGAGCGGCTTCGCGCCGCCCACCGGGCGCTCTATCCGAGCTTCACGTTGAACGGTTCGGTGGGCACGTCCAGCGGCGAGCTCCGGGACCTGCTGGATGGAGACTTCTCGGTTTGGAGTCTCGCGGCCGGATTGCTCCAGCCGCTGCTTTCCGGGGGCCGTCTGCGCGCCGGCCGCGACCTGGTGGAAGCGGGACTGGGGGCCGCGGAAGCGACCTGGTTGCAAACGGCGCTCCAGTCCTTCGCGGAAGTCGAGTCGGGTCTTGCCGCCGAGGGGATGCTGAAAGAGCGAACTACGGCGCTCGAACGAGCCGCGACGGAGAGCCGGGAAGCGGAGCGTCTGGCGGAAGGCCGCTACCGGGAGGGGCTCGTCGGCTACCTCCAGGTGCTCGACAGCCAGCGGACCTCGTTCCAGTCGGAGAGCCAGTTGCTGGCGGCTCGACGGCAGCAACTGGAGTCGCGGACGGATCTGATCCTGGCGCTGGGCGGCGGCCTCTACGCGGAACCGGGCGCGCCGGCCGCGGGCGGGGGACCCTGATCGTGATGAAGTGGGCCCTGCCGGCCGGGATCCTGGCGGTGGCTGCTCTGGTGGTTGTCGCTCTGGTTCGGTCCAGGCCGGTGGTCGAGACCGCGCCGCGCGAGATCGCGCCGCCGCCGGTCCGCGTCCTGACCGTTGCGCCGACTGCGGTCGACCTTGGCGTTCGTTCGCAGGGCTCGGTCATTCCGGTGACCGAGGCCGATCTGGTCTCGGAGGTCGCGGGCACGATCGTCTGGACGTCCGGGAGCTTCGAGGTCGGCGGCTTCATCGATCCCGGCGAGGTCCTGCTGCGGCTTGACCGGCGCGACTACGAACTGGCGGTGGCGAGCGCCCGGGCCGCGCTCGCGCAGGCGGGAGTCGGGCTGGCTCGGGAGCAGGCTGAGGCCGATGTCGCGCGCGAAGAATGGGAGGAACTCGGAGCCGATGGTGAGCCGGGGCCGCTGGTGCTACGGCAGCCGCAGTTGGCCGAGGCGAGGTCGCAGGTCGAGGCGGCGCTCGCCAACAAGAGGCGCGCCGAACTGGACCTGGAGCGGACCGCGATCCGGGCGCCCTTTGCCGGCAGGCTGCGCGCCAAGAGGGTCGACCGCGGCGAGTTCGTGAACCGCGGCGTGCCGCTGGCCACCATCTACGCGGTGGACGCGGCCGAGGTCGTCCTGCCGGTTCCCGACTCCGAACTCGCCTTCCTCGACCTGCCCCTCGGCAGCGAGCTGGGCGGCTCCGGGCCCCGGGTGCTGCTGCGAGCGCAATTCGCCGGCGGCCGGCACGAGTGGGAGGGCCGGGTCGTGCGCGTCGGCGGCGAGATCGACCCGGCGACCCGAATGGTGAACCTGATCGCGCGGGTGGACGATCCGTACCGGGCGTCCGCAGACCGGCCGCCTCTGTCGGTGGGCCTGTTCGTCGACGCGGAGGTGGTCGGTCGATCGGTGGAGTCCGTGTTCCAGGTGCCGCGCGGGGCGCTGGTGGGAGCGGACCGGGTGTGGCTGGTGGAAGACGGCAGGCTGGCCCTGCGTCAGGTCGGCATCCTGCGCGCGGACCCGGAGGTCGTGATCGTCTCCGACGGCCTGTCGGCGGGAGACCGGATCAGCCTCACGATTCTCGAGAGCGCGGTCGACGGTATGCGGGTGACGCCGCAGCCGGAACCTGAGGACCTCGGGACCGGCGGGAGCGCCCCATGAACGGGATGATCGCCTGGTTCGCCCGCAACGGGGTAGCGGCGAACCTGTTGATGGTGCTGATCGTGGCTTGGGGCGTTCTTGCCCTGACCGGCATCCCGATCGAGGTCTTTCCGAGCATGGAGCCCCAAAGCATCACGGTCAACGTCCCCTACCTCGGCGCGGCGCCGGAGGAGGTCGAACAGGGCGTGTGCCTGCGGATCGAGGAGGCGGTACAGGACCTGGAGGGAGTCGACACGATCCGGTCCACGGCCGCCGAAGGTTCGGGCACGGTGGTCATCGAACTGGAAACGGACGCGGATACCCGCGAGGTGCTCGACGAGGTCAAATCGCGGATCGACGCGATCACGACGTTCCCTGTAGAGACCGAGAAGCCGATCATCCAGGAGGCGCTGATCCGCCGGCGGGTGATCACGGTCGCCATCTACGGCGACGTGGAGGAGAGGGCGCTCAAGGCGGTCGCGGAGGAGGTCCGGGAGGGGCTCTCCGACCTGCCGGACATCACGCAGGTGGAACTCGACGCGGTGCGACCGTACGAGATCTCGATCGAGGTCTCGGAGGACACCCTGCGGCAGTACGGCCTGACCTTCGACGAAGTCGTGCTCGCCGTCCGGCGCTCGTCGGTCGACCTTCCGGGCGGCGCGGTCCGGGCGCGGGGCGGGGAGATCCTCCTGCGCACGATGGGCCAGGCGTACCGCGGCGCCGAGTTCAGCGACATCGTGCTGCGGGCTCGGCCCGACGGCAGCCGCCTGGCTCTCGGCGACATCGCGGAGGTGAGGGACGGCTTCGCCGAGACCGACGTCACGTCGCGGTTCGACGGCCAGCCGGTGGCCCTGGTGCAGGTCTACCGTGTCGGCGACCAGAGCGCGTTGCGGCTCGCGCGCCAGGTCAAGGGCTTCGTCGCGGAACGCCAGGCGGCGTTGCCGCCCGGCCTGTCGATGACGACCTGGCTCGATGACACGGTGCCGCTGCAGGACCGGCTGCGGGTGCTGATCGAAAGCGGTCGTCTCGGCCTGCTGCTCGTGTTCCTGGTGCTGGCGCTGTTCCTGAAGTTCCGGCTGGCGCTCTGGGTGTCCGTCGGTATCGCGGTGTCCTTCATGGGCGCTCTCGGCCTGCTGCCGCTGGTCGATGTTTCGATCAACGTGATGTCCCTGTTCGCGTTCATCCTCGTGCTCGGCATCGTCGTCGACGACGCGATCGTGGTGGGCGAGAACATCTACCGTCATTTCGAGATGGGCAAGTCGGGCCCGCGTGCCGCGATCGACGGCGCGCGCCAGGTGGCGACTCCGGTCACCTTCTCGATCCTCACAACGCTGGCCGCGTTCTCGCCGCTGATCAACTCCGTCGAAGGCCCGTCAGGAGCGATCGCGCGGACGATCCCTCTCGTCGTCATCGGTTGCCTGGCCTTCTCGCTGATCGAGTCCATGCTGGTGCTGCCGAACCATCTCTCCCACCTGACCCACCGGCACGAGGAAGGGAAGGGCGGACGGTCTCTCTGGGGCTGGGCGCTCTTCCAGGGCTTCTTCGCGAAGCGGATGAAGTGGGCGATCGAGCGCGGCTACCGGCCGCTGATCGAGCGGGCGATCGAGTGGCGATACTCCACGGTTGCGATCGGTCTGGCGGTTCTGTTCATCACCGCCGGCTACGTGTTCTCGGGCCGGATGAAGTTCGAGTTCTTCCCGGATGTCGAGGCCGACAACGCGGTCGTCCTGCTGACGATGCCGCAGGGGACGCCGGCCTCGAGCACGCTGGCCGCCGTGCGCCGCATCGAAGCGGCCGCGTTCGAACTGGAAGCCGAGCTGGAGGCCGAGGGTCACGCCGGCCTGTTTCGCCACGTGATGGCGACGGTCGGGTCGCAGCCCTACGCGGCGCTCCAGCAGGCAAGCGGACCGACCGCCGGCTTCGAGGTGGCGGTCGCGGCGCCGCACCAGGGCGAAGTGAACATCGAACTCGCGTCCTCCCAGGAGCGGACGATTCGAGCCACGGAGGTTGCCCGTCGCTGGCGCGGCAAGGTGGGCCCGGTGGCCGACGCGGTCAGGGTCGAGTACACGGCCAGTCTGGTCAGCTTCGGCTCAGCCGTGGATGTCCAGCTCACCGGCCGCAACCTCGACCACCTGCGGGCGGTGGGCGAGGAGATCAAGACGCGGCTCGCCGACTATCCGGGCGTGTTCGACATCTCGGATTCGTTCCGCGCCGGCAAGCGGGAAATCAGGCTGGAGCTCGACCAGCGGGCGGAAGCGCTGGGCCTCAGCCTGGAAGACCTGGGCCGCCAGGTGCGACAGGGCTTCTACGGCGCCGAGGCACAGCGAATCCAGCGCGGTCGCGACGACGTCCGGGTCATGGTGCGCTATCCGGCCGACGCACGAGAGACGCTGGCGTCGCTCGAGGACATGCGGATCCGGACGCCGGCCGGGGCCGAGGTTCCGTTCTCGTTCGCGGGCCGCGCCGAGTTCGGCCGCGGCTTCGCCACGATCCAGCGGATCGACCGGCGGCGGGTGCTGAACATCACGGCGGACGTGGACCCGGCCGTCGTGACCGCGAACGAGGTCGTCGGCGACCTCGAGGCCAACGTGCTGCCCGCGCTCCTCGCCGGCTACCCCGGCGTCGACTTCTCGTTCGCGGGCGAGCAGGAGGAGCAGCGTCAGACGTTCGAAGGCCTGTTCCGGGCCCTCGGCCTGGCGCTGATCGTGATCTACGCCTTGCTCGCCATTCCCTTCAAGTCCTACCTGCAGCCGCTGATCGTGATGAGCGCGATTCCCTTCGGCCTGATCGGCGCCGTGATCGGCCATCGAGTCATCGGCATCAACCTGACCATGCTGTCGCTGCTCGGACTGATCGCGCTGACCGGAGTCGTCGTCAACGACTCCCTGGTCATGGTCGACTTCATCAATCGAAGGCTCCAAATCGGCATGCCGGTCCACCAGGCGATCCACGATGCCGGCGCCGCCCGCTTCCGGCCGATCGTCCTGACCTCGCTGACGACGTTTGTCGGCCTGCTGCCCCTGCTCCTGGAACGGAGTTTCCAGGCCCAGTTCCTGGTCCCGATGGCGGTGTCGCTCGCCTTCGGGGTCCTGTTCGCGACCGCGATCACGCTGCTGCTCGTGCCGTCGCTCTACGCCATCCTGAACGACTTCCGTTCCCAACTGGCGATCCACGGTGCGAAGCCCCCCGTGGCCCCGCCCGCGGATGCCGAGCCCGCCTCAGGAGCCTGATATGCGCGTCGCTCGCACGACAGAAACGGGGTGCGTTGGCGTCCCCGCCGGCATCCGGCGCGAAGCGCCGGCCTTCGGACATCTCGCCGCGATTCTCGTTATGGCCGCTCTCGGCCTCGGATGCGCTGCCGAGCCCGCCAGCTACGACCTCGTCCTCGCCGGCGGCCGCGTGATGGACCCCCAGACCGGTCTGGACGCCGTGATGGACGTCGGCATCTCCGGCGGCACGGTGCGGGCGATCTCGGCCGAGAGTCTCGAGGGAACGGAAGTCGTCGACGTCTCGGGCCACGTCGTCGCGCCGGGGTTCGTCGACCTGCACGCCCACGGCCAGGACCCGTTCAGCCGCGACCTGCAGGTGCGGGACGGCGTGACCGCGGCCTTCGAGCTGGAGGGCGGCGCGTACCCGGTCGACGAGTGGTACGAAGAGCGGGAGGGCTCCTGGCGGATCCACTTCGGCGCGACGGTCGCCTACGGCGCGGCGCGGGTGCTGGCCTTCGATGAGGACGGGCAGGCGGCAACCTACGAGGCGGCGAGCGCGCAGCAGATCGACGCGATTCAGGAGACCCTCAGGGATGGCCTGGCCGACGGCGGCCTGGGCGTCGGCCTGCCGCTCCAGTATCAGCCGGGCGCCTCGAGGTCCGAGATCTTCCGCATGTTCCAGACCGCGGCCGAGGCGGGGGTGACCGTCTTCTCGCACATCCGCTACGCGGGCGTGGTGGAGCCGGAGAGTTCGATCGCCGCGGTTCAGGAGATGATCGCCGACGCGGCCGGCTCCGGCGGCTCGGTCCACATCGTCCACATCGGTTCGAGTGGGCTCGCGCAGATGCCGTCCGTCATCGAGATGATCGACCGGGCGGCCGCCGGTGGCGTCGACGTGACGACCGAGGTCTATCCTTACACGGCAGCCTCGACCGACATCCGGGCCACGATCTTCGACCCGGGCTGGCGGGAACGGCTGGCCGCGGACTACGACGACATCGAGTGGGTCGCCACCGGTGAGCGCCTGGACGAGAAGGGTTTCAAGGAGCGGCGGGCCCTTCCCGCGTCCGAGCAGGCGACGATCATCGCGCACATCATTCCGGAGCGGGAACTCGCCGACGCGATCGCGCATCCCGCCGTGATGATCGCCAGCGACGGCGTCGGCTACATCGACGGCCGGGCCCATCCCCGCGGCGCCGGGACGTTCGCCCGCGTGCTCGGCCGCTACTCGCGCGACGAGGGCCGGCTCAGCCTGATGGAGGCGATCCGGAAGATGACCCTGGCGCCGGCGCGCCGGCTCGAGGACGTGGCGCCGGCGATGCGCAGGAAGGGCCGCCTGAGCGTCGGCGCCGACGCCGACATCACGGTCTTCGACCCGGAGTCCGTGATCGACCGGGCGACCTTCGCCGAGCCCGCCGTGCCCTCGGCGGGGATTCCGCACGTGCTGGTGGACGGCGTGTTCGTGGTCCGGGACGGGGAGCTGGTCGAGGACGCGCTACCGGGGAGGGCGATCCGGTCAAGCGTCGTCGACGGTGACTGAACGGGCGTTGCTACAGACTGGGTGCGCCGGCGCCGGCATCCGGCTTGGGCCGGGGAATCACCGGTTGAACTGAGGCTCCCGCTTCTCCATGAAGGCCCGCACGGCCTCCTTGTGGTCCGCCGTCCGCACCGAACGGACCATGCCCTCCGCCTCGACGGCAAGCGACTCCCGCAGACTCCCGAGCACTGCGCGGTTCACGTTCCGCTTCATGTAGCCGAGCGCCGCACGGGGTCCGTTGGCCAGCTCCAGCGCGAGCCCTCGCGCCTCGGTCGCCAGGTCGTCGAACGGCACGATCCGGTTGACGATGCCGAGCTGCAGGCACTCCTCGGCCGGGATGCGGCGGCCGGTCATCAGGAGCTCCTTCGCCACCGCCGGGCCGACCAGCCGCGTCAGGAACCAACTCGAGCCGTAGTCGCCGGACAGCCCGATGCGCCGGAAAGCCGTGGTGACAAACGTGTCGTCGGCCATGACGCGGAGGTCCGCGGCGAGGGCGATGGAGAGGCCGGCGCCGGCCGCCGGGCCGGGCAGAGCGGCGACGATGGGCTTGTCCAGGTCGGCCATGCGCAAGGTCAGTGATTCCTGCTTCTCGATCAGCGTGGCGACGGCTTCGTCGACGGTCGGCGGCGCCTTCGGCGCTTCACCGTCCTTCCCGCGGTTCGAGCCCATGCCCGAGACGTCGCCGCCGGCGCAGAACGCCCGGCCGGCGCCGGTCAGCAGGATGGCGCCGCAGCGGTCGTCCGCTTCGAGGGTCAGCAGGATGCTGCGCAGGGCCGGCGTCAGGATGTCGCCCAGGGCGTTCCGCTTCTCCGGCTTGTTCAGCGTCACCGTCGCGACGCCGTCCGCCAGGTCGCACAGCAACTCGTTCGTGCCGGTGTCGAGACCTACGTTGTTCATACCGGGCGACCTCCCTTGGCCGGAGGCCGGAGTGTAGCGATCGCCTCGTGCCTTGACGTGCCGGCGTGGTGCGGATACGTTTCGGATCATGCGAAATATCCATTCACTATCCGATGACGATCCGTTCACTGACCGGGAGGCCAGTCTGCTCGGCTTCGAGGTCTTGACCAAGGCGGAGGCGATGGGGATCGTGGGGGGAAGCGCCGCCCTTCGGCTCGACAGCGCGGTTTGGGAGAACGCATTGGAACGGATTCGCCAGGCGGGGATCGGGAAGCGTCTGAGGTGGGAGGCTCCGGAGGGGCCGGAACACGGGCACTTCGTCCGTCGGCTCGCACAACTGAGCGAAGCGCTGGAGGAATCGCCGGTACCGGCGACGGAAGGTCCAAAGCTCGACGCCATGTTGGGCCGCGAACTGCTCGCGAGGTTGCTCGACATCTCGGCGGTCAGTTTGCGCCGTTACCTGTCTGGTGCACGCACGATGCCGGACCGGGTGGCCGCGCGGTTGCACTACCTGGCGTTCGTGACCTTCCAGGTTGCCGGCAGCTTCACCGACGAGGGCGTTCGGCTGTGGTTCGACAGGCCGCGCCATCAGCTCGACGGCGCTACGGCCGCGGGGTTTCTTGTCGGCGACTGGCAGCCCGACGATCCGGGGCCGCGCCGGGTTCGGGAACTCGCCCGCTGGCTCGATTCGTCGCCTGCGACGTGATCGCGTTTCGGCATGTTGCGCCGCTCCAGCCGTTCCTCTGGACGGAACGCTCGCAGCCTGAGGCCCGCTGGCACGCAGAGGGCGAGGGTCCGGTGCAGTACCTGAGCGACACGCCGGACGGAGCCTGGGCCGAGTTCCTCCGCGCCGAGGGAATCCGCGATCCGGCGGACCTTCTGTTCGTGCGGCGGACGCTGTGGGCTGTCGATATCGGAACCGAAGAACTCGCAACGCTGCGGCTGCCGCCGGACGTCCTGACCGGAGGTCGCGAGACCTGGGACATGTGCCGCCGGGAGGCTCGCCGTCTGCGAGCGGCCGGCGCCACGGGTTTGAGGGCGCGATCCGCCGCACTCAGGCCGGGCATGGCGCGCGGCCTCAGGGGCGACGCCGGCAGACTGGCCCCGGGCGAGGAGCGCTCGGGCGACACGATCGTCTTGTTCGGGCCGCGGCCCGACCTGGTGGGCTGGCGCGCGGCGTTCCTCGGCCGGCCCGCCGAAGACCTGCTCGAAGCCGTTCGGTACTTGGGGACAAGCGCCTAGCGTTGGCCGGCCTTGGCGGCGCCGACCACGCCGGCGCCGGCACCGACGCGGCACGTGTGGATCTCCGGCCGTCGGCCGAAGCGGCGCTCGAAGGCCGCCGCGGCGCGCTCGCGGACATGGCCGGCGGCGGCTTCGCTGGTGATCGCGGTCACGCAACCGCCGAAGCCGGCGCCGGTGAGGCGCGCGCCGTAGCAGCCTTCGCTGCCGGCGGCGGCTTCCTGAAGAACGTCGAGTTCCTCGATGCTGACGTCGTAGTCGTTGCGGGAGCTGCGGTGGGACTGGGCCATCAGGTCGCCGAGCGCGTGCAGGTCGCCGTGCTGCAGCGCTTTGGCGCCATCCAGGACGCGGCGGCACTCGGTGACGACGTGACGGGCGCGGCGGTCGAGCGGCGGTTCGAGCACGTGGCGCAGTCGGTCGAGGTCGGCCGGTTCCAGGTCGCGCAGCGTGGAGAGCCCGGGCAGGTGGGGCCGCAGCAGGTCGGCGGCGCGGAAGCACTCGGACTTGCGGTCGTTGAAGCCGGTGCCGGAGGCGAGGGCTCGGCGGACGCCGGTGTCCGCGACCAGGAAGACGAGGTCTTCGGGGGTCGGGATCAGCTCGTGCTCGAGCGTCCGGCAGTCGAGCAGTAGCGCATGTCCCTCGCGGCCGTGAACGGAGGCGAATTGGTCCATGATCCCGGACTGGACGCCGACGTATTCGTTCTCCACCTGCCGGCCGATGCCCGCGCGCTCGATCCCGTCCAGTTCGAAACCGGCGAGGTGCTCCCATGCGACTAGGAACGCCATCTCGACGGCCGCCGAGGAACTGACGCCGGCGCCGATCGGCAGGTCGCCGCCGAAGACGGCCCCGATCGGCGGCACCCCGATCCCGCGCTGGCCGAGCGCCCAGGCCAGTCCCTGCGGATAGTCGATCCAGGATGACGGTCTGCCGCGCTCCGCGAGCGGCGGTTCGGGCCCCGCGACGTCGAAGACAGCCTCTTCGCCGAGGTCGAGCGCCGCGAGCCGGGTTTCCCTGCCGCGTGCCCGTCGCGCCGCCACCCACACCGCGCGGTCGATCGCCGCCGGCAGCACCCAGCCCTCGCTGTAGTCGACGTGCGCACCCAGCAGGTTGGCCCTGCCGGGCGCGCGGGCGATGACGTCGGGCTCGGCCCCGAAGCGATCGCGGAACGCGTCGACGAGGACGTCGACTCTCACGCGGGAGCCTCTTCCGTCAGGCCAGGAGGTGGTACATGTCGGTGCGGCGCTTCGCCGGGTCGTCGTGCCAGTCGCCGTAGACCTCCCAGCACGGACCGGCGAGGACAAGCTTCTGCTCGGCGCACCATTGGTGGATCGCCTGGTGGACGCCCGGGATCCCGCTGTAGTCGCCGTAGAGGACGGCGTGGGCGCACCGGCCCGCCGGCGTCGCAGAGCGGACGAGACCGTCCGCCGCCTCGGTCGAGGCGGGCGCCTGGACTCCGACGTCGACCTCCATCCGGCCGCCGCTGACGTCGCGGTAGAACCAGACGTTCTGGCCGGCGCCCTGGACGCCGTGTTCCCGCACGAAGGCGCCGACCCGCTCCATCAGGGGCAGGAGCTTGGCGGGAACCTCGGCGAAGGTGGCGCTGGTGCGCGCCGCCAGCAGGGGCTCTTCCTCGACGGTGACGATCGAGATCTCGGTCATTGTGTTTCGTCCTCGACAGGCGGCCAGGGATTGACGAGGTGAACGTCGGCCAGCTTGAAGTCCTGGACGTTTCGTGTTGCCAACCTGGCGTCGCGAGAGTGGGCAATAGCCGCAATCTGGCCGTCCGCCTGCGAGATGGGCCGTCCTGCCCTTCGGCAGCGGGCGGCGATCTTTGCATAGGCCCTCGCGGCTTCCGTGTCGAAGGGAAGGATGCGGCCCGCGAACAAGTCGCCGAACGCCTGATCGGCGGCTCGGGCGAGTAGCCGGCGTCGCCGGCCTTCAGGCAGGAACGCTATTCCCGCGCGGATCTCGGCTTCGGTCACGGCGGTCACGAACAGGTTGCGCCTGAACTGGCTGTCCAGCCAAGCGAGGACGATCGGCTGCGGCTTGGGCCGCATGAACTCCGACACGACGTTCGTGTCCACGATGACCGTCGTGGGGGACTCAGTCGAAGCGGGGTGGTTCACGCATGGGCTCCCTTGGCGGCAGCTCCAGCTCCACGCCGCCAAGGGGCTTGAAGAGCTCGTGGATCGCCGTCCCCAGTCCCGTTTCGGGCTCGGCGTCTCGCTGAACGGCCTCGCGCAGAATCAACCGGACCTCTTCTTCCATCGACCGGCCGTTATCGGCCGCGCGCACGCGGAGGCGCCTCTTCACTCCTTCGTCGAGTTTCCTGACAGTGATGCTCGCCACGATGCGATGCCCTCCCCTTGACCCCGGAGAGTACATGGCGATTGCATTGCAATCAAGAACCGTCGAGAACGGCGGCGGCGCGGAGCAGGAGGTCCCGCGACTCCCGCAGGCCGCCCTCGCGGCTGGTGGCGAGCCAGACGGCGGAGAGGTCGCCGGCGATGTCGCGAAGGTCGGCGCCGAGCGTGGCGCGCACCTTCGTTGGAAGCTGGCCGGTCAGCGAGCCGCGACCGGCGGCGAGGCGTGCGACGCCCAACTGGCAGCACCACATCATCATCCGGCAGGTCCAGTCCAGCGCAGCATGGCTCGGGTCGCTCTCGACCTGGTTCAACCGGCCCCGGATGGCGGCAAGCCGGGCGTACGTCCGCTGCAGCGTGCCGATGCTCAGCCGCCGGAAGCGCCGGTGGGTGAGGTCGTCGTCGATGAACCGGAGCAGGTAGAAGAGGGTCGTGCCGTTCATCACCGGGCCGCCGCAGTCCAGGTCGATGGCGCCGAGGTCGACGACCGTGCGCGCCAGCGTTTCGTCCCCGTCGTAGACCAGGTGAACAGCGCGTTCGAACCAGGCCTCCTCGTTCCGCTCGGGGCCGCTTGCCGCTTCGCGCGCCGCCTCGACCGACCAGGCGAAGCCGGCGCCGATCGACAGCGGCAGCTCGGCGATGGTGGGAGGCTGCAGGTGTCCGTGGTCGCCCCAGTCGGTGATGAGGAGACCCTGGGCGCCAGCCTCCGAACCGGCCGTGGCGGCGAGAGCCAGGTTGCCGACGGCGTTCTGCAGCCGGCCGCCGAAGCTGTGCCAACTGCTGGTCCCCGGGCACACCCAGAACTGACGGCCGGAGGCCGCCAGGCGGGCGCACTGGTCCTCGAAGGGGTGATTTGCCTCGTAGCCCCAGCACAGCGCGACCGCGTCTTCCGGGACCTGGTCGATCACTTCGGGGTGCTCGAGGATGATGTCGCCCCAGAACAGCATCTGCCGGTCGCGCTCCGTGACGAGATCGTGGACCCGGCGCAGAAAGTCGAGGTACACGGCCGGTTTGCCTCGCTCCTCGCACGCCTCGGCGGAACGCCCGCGGCCCAGGTCGAACGTCTCGTCCAGGCCGACGTTGAAGCGCCGGCTGCCGAACTGGGGCAGCAACTCGTCGTAGAGGCCCACGAGCAGTTCCAGGACCCGCGGGTCGGTGGCGCACAGGCTGAACGGCTCCGGGTCGATGGAGAAGGGGTGGTGGAAGCCCTCGGGTACTTCGGCCAGCGGCCGGTACCGGTCGTGGATCAGCCAGCGGTGGAAGTGGCCGAAGCTGTTCTGGTTCGGCGTCAGCTCGATGAACCGCTCCCGGCAACGGCCGTTGAGCTCCCGGATCTCCGCGGCGGTGAGTGGGGAGGCGTCGCGCCAGACCTCCTCGTGGTCCGGGTAGGCGTAGGTGTGCTCGACGTAGAGCTGGAGGTGGTTGATCTTCCATTCCGCGAGCCGGTCGATGAGCCGTTCGAGGTACTCCATTCGCGGCACGCGGTTCCGGCTGACGTCGAGCATCGCGCCGCGGATGGGGAAGTCCGGCCGGTCGTCGATGTCCGTGGCCGGCGCCTCGAAGCCAGCGGCTGCCAGCCGACCGCGCGAGGCGAGCCACTGCTTCAGAGTGGAGGCTGCCCGGAACACGCCCGTCGGCGTCGCGGCCTGGATGGTGATGCCGTCCGGGCCTGTGCGCAGGCGATAGCTCTCGTCGGTCGGAAGGTCGACCCGGGGGGCTCTCTCGGCGCCCGGCGAGTCGACCGTGACCCGGCAGGCGATGGCGTTGCCCGAGGCGTTTCCGGCGCCCGCGGGGAGGAGCTGGTGCCCCGTGCTTGCCAGCGCGCTCCGCAGACCCGCGAGCGCTAACCCGAGTTCTTCCGAGGCCTCCGCCGGTTCCGCCCCCGCCGCGGTCACATGGAGCGCAACGGGCGCGCCCGGCGGCAGGACCAGGGGATCGGCGGCGTCATGGACCTCGACCCGCCGCGGCGGCGGCCAGAGACTCACGGGGCGGCGGTCTGGCTCAGGTCCCCCGCACCTGGATGTCGACGCCGGTCGGGCTGGTGTGGCGTCCGCCGCCGGCGGCCGAGGTCCACGCGAGATGGTCGATCGCCCGGCCCGCGGTCGGCTCCAGTGCGTCGTCGGTCTGCCGGAACAGCACCCGCATCGTGCCGTAGTTGACGGCGAGCAGGATGTCCTTGAAGGTTTCGGCCGGACCGGGGGCGTGTTCCAGGAGCCAGGCCCGGTCCTCCTCGCAGTCCGGCCCCAGGATGTGGACGTGGTGGAAGCCGGGATGGGCGGAATCCTCGAGAAGCTCGATCTTCGCGCCCCAGGGATCCGTCACGAAAGAGATGTAGAGCTTCGCCGGCCCGAAGTGCCGGGGTTCCCAGAACTCCGTCGCTCCGTCGGCGAGCATCGCGGCGTGGAGTCCGTCCAGGTTGTCGACGGACCAGCCCGAGTGATCGAGGCCGGTGCCGATGCTGGGGCCGGGGGCCTCGGCGCGGCGCCAGTGGAGGTCCGTCGTGCCGCTGCCGGCCCGGAAGCGGGCGGCGGCGCCGTCGAAGCCTTGCGGGCGTTCGCCGCCGAAGTGCCGCGCATACCAGTCGGCGGCGGCCGCCGGGTCGGAGGCGTTCAGCCCGAGGCTGTCGAATCGGCAGGTGGCGGTCATGTGCGGAGGCTCCTCGGTTTGGGTGACGGCGGAGGGGAAGGGTGGTGATTGTGTCACCGATCGGCCGACCGGCGACGGTGGTTGCAGCCGCCTCGGCTGGAGGGACCGAAGGGAAGGTGGCCCAGCGGACGCTCGCTTCGCGCACCGGATACGGCGGCGAGCGCGTCGGGGCGCCAATCGAGTTGTCCGTCGTAAGCTCTAGGGCGTGAAAGGGTTGGCCAGCGTTGCGGAGGTTTCGGGACCTTGATGGAAGCCGCGGAGGAGCGCAAGGCGCTTTCCGGGGTCGTCGAGCGGGTCGTCTTTCACAACCCGGAGAACGGATTCGCGGTCCTCAGCGTACGCGTCCAGGGCGGCTACCAGCCCCTCACGGTTGTAGGGAACCTGCCTGTTGTCGAGTCGGGGGACACGATCCAGGGCGCCGGCCGCTTCAGACGCGACCCGAAGCACGGCCTCCAGTTCCAGACGGACCATCTCGCCGTCTCGCCGCCGGATTCTCTCGACGGCATTCGGCGCTACCTCGGTTCGGGCAAGGTCAAGGGCGTCGGGCCGAAGATGGCGAAGCGCCTAGTCAAGGCGTTCGGCAAGAACGTCTTCGAGGTCATCGAGAATGAGCCGGAACGCTTGGCGGAAGTTCCCGGCATCGGCCCGAAGCGAGCGAAGAGCCTCCGGGAGGGCTTCAAGGATCAGAAGGCGGTGCGGGAGATCATGGTCTTTCTGCAGACGCACGGCCTCGGATCGGCTCGCGCCGCCCGGATCTACCGCGCCTACGGCGCCGACGCGCCCGCCCTCCTTGCCGACGACCCTTACCGATTGGCGCGGGAGATCCGGGGCATCGGCTTTCGTATCGCTGACGGCATCGGCGCGAGCCTCGGCATTGACGGAGAGGGCCTGCCACGGGCACGGGCCGGTCTGACCTGGGTACTGGAGCAGGCGCGCGCGGCGGGCCACTGCGGACTGCCGCGTGAAACGCTCTTCGAGGAGGCCCGCGAGAAGCTCCAGAAGAGCAGGCGGCCCGGTGAAGTTCTGAACATCCGGCCGGAGCTTCTGGTCCGGGCGCTGGACGAAGAGATCCGCGCGGGTCGGTTGGCCGTCGCGAGCCTGGACGGCGGCGAGGCGATCTTCCTGCCGATCCTGCTCGAAGCCGAACGGGCGGTCGTCTGCCGGCTCAGCGAGCTTTGCCGGGCCGATCCGCCGCCCTGGTCGGACATCGACGCGTCGGCAGCGCTTCCCTGGGTCGAGAAGCGGCTCGAGGTAGCACTGGCGCCGTCCCAGCGCGCCGCGGTCGAGACCTGCCTGCGATCAAGAGTGACCGTGATCACCGGCGGCCCCGGCGTGGGCAAGACGACCCTCGTCAACGCGGTGCTCCAGATCCTGGACGTGCGGAACGTTCGTTGCGATCTCTGCGCGCCGACCGGCCGCGCCGCCAAGCGGCTGGCCGAGAGCACGGGCCACGCGGCGAAGACGATTCATCGTCTGCTCCAGATCGACCCGAAGAACGGCCTGTTCCAGCGCAACCGGCAACGGCCGCTGGAATGCGGCCTGCTGATCGTCGACGAGTCCTCGATGGTCGATGTCGAGCTGATGGCGGCGCTGCTTCAGGCTCTGCCCGCGGAGGGGGCGCTGCTGCTGATCGGCGACGCGGACCAGCTTCCTTCGGTCGGTCCCGGCCAGGTGCTGCGGGACCTGATCGACTCCGGCGCGATCCCGGTGGCGCGCCTCGTGGAGATCTTCCGTCAGGCGGAAGGCAGCCTGATCGTTCGGAACGCTCACCGGGTGAACCAGGGCTATCCACCGGACCTGGAGTCGAGGTCGGACGAGCTGAGCGACTTCTACTTCGTGCCGGCGGAGGACGCGGAGGACGCGCAGCGGAAGATCGCGCGCATGGCCGCCGACCGGATTCCCGCGCGCTTCGATCTCGACCGAGTGACGGACATTCAGGTCCTGTCGCCCATGAATCGCGGTCCCCTCGGCGCTCGCACACTCAACGGGATCCTGCAGGAGGTCTTGAACCCGGCCCGCGCGTCCGATGCGGAGGAAGTCGAGCGCTTCGGCTGGAAGTACCGCCTGCACGACAAGGTGATGCAGACCGAGAACGACTACGACAAAGACGTCTTCAACGGCGACCTGGGCCGGGTGCGCTCCATCGACCGGGGCGAGCAGAAGATGACGATCACGTTCGAGGGCCGCCGGATCGTCGAGTATCCGTTCTCAGACCTCGACCGGCTCATGCTGGCTTACGCGGTCACGGTCCACAAGTCGCAGGGCTCCGAGTACCCGGCGGTCGTCGTCCCGATCTCGACCCACCACTACGTCATGCTGCGCCGAAACCTGCTATACACGGCGATCACCAGAGGCCGGCAACTCGTCGTCATCGTCGGCCAGAAGTGGGCGCTTCAGAAGGCCGTCGAAGAAGCCTCCGACCTGCGTCGCTACTCGACTCTCCGCGAACGCCTGGCGGCGCTCGTCTGAGTGCCCCGCCAGGCAGACGGGTTGGCCGTCCGCGCCAACTCGGTCCGTCACTCACTCTCTTCGTCCCCGCGACCTTGGGGCGAGGAAACGACGCCGACGCCGGTGTTGCCCTTTGCCGTTCCTTGCCGGTTTCCTGAGTCAGGCCCTGGAGGCGCCGCCCGCTCCCGGCCCGCGGTACCCGCGCTCTTTACGAAATGAGGCGAACATGACAGCGACGAACCCCGAAGGGCGCGAGGAAGCGCCGACGCTGGAGACGCTCCAGGAACTCACGAGGAGCATTCGAGAGCTCAGAGAGCTCCAGCGAGAGCGGATGGAGGAGATGGACCGGCGGATGAACTTGCGCTTCCAGGAAGCGGAACGGCGCTCTCAGGAAGCGGACCGGCGGATGCGGGAGACGGACCGTCAGATGCAGGAGACGGATCGGCGCCTGAAGAAAGCGGAGAACCTGTTCACCACGCAGTGGGGGAGGCTGATGGAGAGCCTGGTCGCGGGGGATCTCGTTCGTCTGATGCGGGAGCGCAACGTCGACGTGGAGCGGATGGTGTTGCCGCGGAAGAACCGGCGGCGCAACGCCGAGAACTACCAGGTGGACATCGTCGCCGTGAACGGCCGCGAGGTCGTGGTGGTCGAGGTGAAGACGACCCTGCGGCCGGAGCGCGTCGGGCGCTTCGGTTCCAAGCTGGAGCGGTTCAAGGACTGGTGGCCGGAGTACGGCGACCGCCGCGTCTACGGCGCGCTGGCCTACCTGGAGTCATGGGACGACGTGACGACTCATGCCGAACGGCAGGGCTTCTTCGTCATCCGGGCCACCGGCGAGAGCGCCTCCATCGTCAATGCCGACGACCTCGAGCCGCGGGTCTTCGCCTGAGCGGAGAGCGACTCGCGAGCGGCGATTGGCGCCGGGTGCTCGCCAGCCAAGCGGCGGCGGAACCCTGGCCGCTACGCGGACTCCCCGGCCCGCTCACGCGGCAGCCGGATCTCGCTCACCAACTGCTGCACCTCTTCAGGCGGCGGCTTCGTGAACCGGCTGACGATCAGGGCCAGGGCGAAGTTGATCAGCATGCCGACGGAGCCGATGCCCTCGGGGCTGATGCCGAAGAGCCAGTCCTCGGCGGTCGCTTCCGGCCGGATCAGGCGGAAGTAGACGATGTAGGCGCCGGTGAACAGGATGCCGCTGCTCATGCCGGCGATCGCGCCCTCCTTCGTCGTGCTGCGGGTGAAGATGCCGAGCACCAGGACCGGGAAGAAGCTGGACGCGGCGAGGCCGAAGGCGAAGGCGACCACCTGGGCGACGAAGCCGGGCGGCGAGATGCCGAAGTAGGCGGCGACGACCACCGCGACAGAAGCGGTCACGCGCGCGAGCAGGAGTTCCCGGTTTGAACTCATGTCCTTCCACAGGATCGACTTGCCGATGTCGTGGGAGATGGCCGATGCGATGACCAGCAGGAGGCCGGCCGCGGTCGACAGCGCCGCCGCGAGCCCGCCGGCGGCGACCAGGGCGACCACCCAGGCGGGCAGCTCAGCGATCTCCGGGTTGGCGAGGACCATGATGTCCTGGTCGACGGTCAGTTCGTTGGCCCCGTCGGACAGGTCGATCAAGCCATCGCCGTCCTGGTCGTCGAAGGAGATCAGGCCCGTCGTTTCCCAGCTCCTGAACCACTCCGGCACTTCGCTGTAGCTCGTGTTGTGGAGGGTCGAGATCAGGTTGACGCGGGCGAAGGCGGCGACCGCGGGCGCCGTGGTGTAGAGCAGACCGATGAAGACCAGCGCCCAGAGCGCGCTCCAGCGCGCCGCGCGGGCGCTGCGCACGGTGTAGAAGCGGACCAGCACGTGGGGAAGCCCGGCGGTGCCGACCATCAGCGCCAGGGCGATCGCGGTGACGTCGATCATGCTCTTCTTGCCCGGCACGAAGGCGGCCGTGTACTCCGGCAGCCGGAGTTCCCGGTGCAGCGCGTCCAGCGCCTCGAGCAGGAAGACGCCGGCCTGCTGGCCTTCCTGGACCGTGCCGCCGAACCCGAGCTGCGGGATGGGATTCCCCGTGATCTTCCAGGAGATGGCCGCGGCCGGAATCAGGAACGCGACGATCAGGACGCAGTACTGGGCTACCTGGGTGTAGGTGATCCCTCTCATCCCTCCGAGCACGGCGTAGAAGAAGACGATGACGACGCCGATCACGACGCCCCAGTGGACCTCGACTTCCAGGAACCGCGAGAAAACGACCCCGACGCCGCGCATCTGGCCGGCGATGTAGGTGAAGGAGACGAAGATCGTGCAGCCCGCCGCCACTAGCCGGGCGGCGTCCGAGTAGTAGCGGTCGCCGACGAACTCGGAGGTCGTGAACTTGCCGTACTTTCGGAGGTACGGGGCAAGCAGGAGCGCCAGCAGGACGTAGCCGCCGGTCCAGCCCATCAGGTAGATGGTGCCGGTGTAGCCCATGAAGGAGATCAGGCCCGCCATTGAGATGAAGGAGGCCGCGCTCATCCAGTCGGCGCCGGTCGCCATGCCGTTGGCCACGGCCGGCACGCCGCGGCCGGCGACGTAGAAGCCCGATGTCGTCCTGACGCGGCTCCACCAGGCGATGCCGATGTAGAGCGCGAAGGTGGCAGCGACGATCAGGTAGGTCCAGGCTTGAACGTTCATTGCGAGGGTCGGCGGGCGTCAGAGTCGGGCGTCCGGGACCGGCTCAGTCGACTCCGTAGCGGCGGTCGAGGCGGTCCATCGTCGCCGCGTAGACGAGGATCAGGACGACGAAGACGTAGATCGACCCCTGGTGCGCGAACCAGAACCCGAGCGGGAAGCCGCCGATTCGGGTGCCGTTCAGCGGCTCGACCAGGAAGATGCCGAGGACGTAGGAACAGAGGAACCACACGGCGAGCAGGATCGCCATCAACCGCAGATTCGCCCGCCAGTAGCCGGAAGGGTCTGCCGGAGGCGGCGAGGAAGAAGAACCGGGTTGTTCGCTCAAGAGCCGGCATAGTACACCCTCGCCACTTACACTCTTGCGTTGACATGACCGACCGCACTACCGGGGCCTTTCTCCATACCGTCTCCTGGCTGATCCGACTGCTGCCGGCGGCGCTGTTCGGCCCCGCCTCTGGATTCCTCGCGCACCTGCGGGGCGTGACGCCGCGTGACGTCCGGCTGATGCGGCGGAACCTGGCGGTCGTGCTGGGTCTGCGTCCGGGATCGCCCGAGGCGCGCGATCTGGAGTGGCGTTGCGTGCGTCACCAGATCGTCGCGGCGCTCGAAACGGTGAGGATCAGCTTCGACCGGAAACGGCTCGACGTGACGGCGATGGAAGGCTTCGACGAGTTGCGCCAACTGATGGCCGAGGTCGAGGGACACAGCCGCGGTCAGATCCTGGTGACCGGCCACCTGGGCGCCTGGGAACTCCTGGCGCAGAGCACGGTCCGCGCCTCCTCGTCGGCGGTCTGCGCCGTGGCCAAGCCGTCGCGCGCCAGAGCGGCGTCCGCATTCGTGGAGCGGATGCGCGCCCGGGCCGGGGTCCGGGTGATCTGGAGCGGCCGGACCTCCCTGCTGAGGGACATGCTGAGCTGTCTCAACCGGCTGGAAACGCTCATCATGGTCGTCGACCAGCGGCCGGACCAGCGGCGCGGGCCGGAGGTCGACTTCATGGGCCGCCGCACCGAGTTCGTCGGCGGTCCCGCGGCGCTGGCGGTCAAGCGCGACTGCCCGGTGATCGCGGCCTTCTGTATCCGCGAAGGGCCGTTCAGCTACCGCCTGGAGAGCGAGACGTTGCGCCGGCCCGGCGGCTCGCGGGATCCGGTGGAGTTGTCGCAGCGGATCGCTTCGGCGATCGAACGAAGGGTGCGGGCGCGGCCGGAGCAGTGGATGTGGAACTACCGGCGCTGGAACTACGATCCGGAGGAACTGGCCGAGGCCGGGCTGCGGCGGACTGGCTGAGGGGAACCGAGATGAAGGGGAACACGATGACGACGAACCGATCAAGACGTGGACCTGCGCGAGTCCATCGACCGATTCCGGGCCTCGGAGCGGTCCTGCTCGCGGTGTGCGGAGCGGTCCTGCCGGCGACAGGGCCCGTGGTGGCCGCCGAGCGGCCGAACATCGTCTTCATCCTGATCGACGACCAGCGCCACGACGCCGCGTCCGCGCTCGGTCACGCCTTCCTCGAGACGCCCCACCTCGACCGCCTGATCGAGCGCGGGGTGCTGTTCGAGAACGCCTTCGTGACCACGTCGCTGTGCTCGCCGAGTCGTGCTTCGATCCTCACCGGGCAGTACGCTCACCGGCACGGCGTGCTCGACAACCGCACCCGCCTGGACCCGGCGACGCCGACGTTCCCGCGGGAACTTCAGCGCGCCGGCTATCGGACCGCCTTCGTCGGCAAGTGGCACATGGGCGGCGCCTCGGACGAACCCCGGCCCGGATTTGACCGTTGGGTCTCGTTCCCGGGCCAGGGCCGCTACTACAACCAGACCTTCAACATCGACGGCGAGCGGGTGCCGCGGCAGGGCTACACGACGGACCTGATCACCGACTACGCGCTGGACTTCCTGGAGGCTCGCGCTGGATCCGAAGAGCCCTTCCTGCTCTACGTGTCGCACAAGGCCGTCCATGCGCCTTTCCGGCCGGCGGAACGCCACCTCGGCAGTTACGCCGGCCAGCGCTATCCGCCGCCGGCGACGATGCCCAACCGGCACGAGAACTACGAGGGCAAGCCGAGCTGGGTCGAAGAGCAGCGTCGGAGCTGGCACGGCGTCGACGGTCTGTACGACAACTCGGTCGACTTCCAGCAGTTCGCGCTCGACTACGCGGAGACGATGCGCGGCGTCGACGACAGCTTGGGCCGGATCGTCGGAGCGCTGGAAGAACGGGACCTGCTGGATGACACGCTGCTGGTGTTCACTTCGGACAACGGCTTTCAGTTCGGCGAGCACGGTCTGATCGACAAGCGGACGATGTACGAGACGTCGATCCGGGTGCCGCTGATCGTGATGGCGCCCTGGCTCGACGGCGGCGCCGGAGGCCTCAGGCGCTCCGAGATGATCGTCAACCTCGACTTTGCGCCCACCTTCCTGGATGCCGCCGGAGTGGAACTTCCGGACACGGTTCAGGGCCTGTCCTTCGTCGGCCTGCTCGAGACCGGTCCGGGCGACGAGCCGCCGCCGTGGCGGGACGCTTTCCTTTACGAGTACTTCTGGGAGCGGGCCTTCCCCCAGACGCCGACGGTGCTGGGCCTGCGCACCGACCGCTACAAGTTCATGCGCTTCCACGGCGTGTGGGATCGCTACGAGCTCTACGACATGCAAGCCGACCCGGAGGAACGGCGCAATCTACTGGGCGGCTTCATCACCCGCCACGGCGCGGGCAACGTCGAGACCAGGCTTCGGGTGGCGGGCGCTTCCGCCGCCCGGAATCCCCGCGGCGATCGGGCGCGCGAGGTGCTGGAGCTCAAGGCGCTCTTCGACCGGCTGTCGGGCCGGCTCGACGAGCTCCTCGACGAAACGGGGGCGTTGCGGGAGCCGAGCTGGCTGCCGCCCCGGTAACGGCCGCCTAGCTAGAGCTTGCGCAACCGGATCCGTCGCACGGCGTGGTCCGGCGCCTTCTCCAGGATCAGATCCGCGCGCTCGCGGGTCGGCAGGATGTTCTGGACCAGATTCGGTTCGTTGATCCTCTTCCAGATGCCTCGGGCGGTGTCGATTGCGTCGCTCTCGCTCAGGCTGGCGTAGCGGTGAAAGTAGGCGTCCGGATCCCGGAACGCGGTGTCGCGGAAAGTCAGGAACCGCTCGACGTACCAGCGCTCGATGACCTCGGTCTCGGCGTCGACGTAGATCGAGAAGTCGAAGAGGTCGGAGAGCATGAGCCGGCTGTTCCGCGACGGGGGCTGGGAGCGCGCCTGCAGCACGTTCAGGCCCTCGAGGATCAGGATGTCGGGCTGGTCTACGACCTCGGTGACGCCGGGCAGGATGTCGTACGAATGGTGCGAGTACACCGGATGCTCGACCTTCCGTTCCCCCGACTTGACCTGGAGCACGAAGTTCACGAGCGCGCGCAGGTCGAAGCTCTCCGGGAAGCCCTTTCGCTCCATCAGGTCGCGCTCTTCCAGCACCGCGTTGGCGTGGAGAAAGCCGTCTGTCGTCACCAGGTCGACCTGGGGATGGTTCGGCCAGCGGGCGAGCAGCTCGCGGAGGATGCGGCCGGTCGTGCTCTTGCCCACCGCGACACTGCCGCCGATCCCGATGATGTAGGGCACCTTGGCCGTCAGACCTCCCAGGAACGTGCTGCTGGCCCGGTAGAGATCCTGGGTGGCGCCGACGTAGAGGTTGAGCAGCCTCGACATCGGCAGGTAGATCTGCGCGACCTCGTCGAGCGAGACCTGCACGTTGATACCGCGCAGCCGCTCCAGTTCCTCCTCGGAGAGCGGCAGGGGCGTCTCCGCCCGCAACCGCCCCCACGCCTCCTCGTCGAAGGGGACGTAAATCGAATCGGTGAGGCTGTCGACCCTGTGGTTGGTCAAGAGACCCCCAGGCTGAGGACCGCCGGGCGACTCAGCCGAGTTGTTCGAGCAACGATGCCGGGCGCCATGCGCCGTGACTCCGCCCCAGGCTGCTGGCAACGAAGACTACCGGGCGACTCAGCCGAGCTGTTCGAGCACCGCGTCGGCGCCGCTGACGCCGACTTCGCCCGCTGGCTCGACGCCTAGGTAGGTCAGGACGCCGTCGTCGACGATCGCGGCGTAGCGTCGCGACCTGGTGCCCATGCCGAAACGCGTCGCGTCGAGTTCGAGCCCGACCTTCGACGTGAACTCGCCGTTGCCGTCGGACAGCAGGACGATGTCGTCGGGAATGCTCCGCGCCTTGCGCCACTCGTTGATGACGAAGACGTCGTTGACGGCGAGGCAGGCCACGGTGTCGACGTTGCCCGACCTGATTGCCTCGAGGTTCTCGATGAAACCCGGCATGTGGACCTCCGAGCAGGTCGGAGTCATCGCGCCCGGCACGGCGAAGAGGACGACCTTCTTGCCCCCGAACAGCTCGCGGGTTGAAATGTCGACGATGCCGTCCGGGGTCATCTGCTTGAAACTGGCTTCCGGGATCGCGTCCCCGGTCTTGATGCTCATCGAAGTTTGCTCCCTGGCCTTTCTTTGTCCTGAGGGGGCGGCAGTATAGCTTCGATCCCGATGCTCGGGCCGACCCCAACGCTCGGCGCCCGGACGGCGCTCAGCCTCGCGATCGTGGTGGCGATCACGGTCCTCGCCTGCGGCCGCGCACCCGATGGCGGCGTCGAGGCGGCCGGCGGCGAGCCGCTCGACCTGGAGGGTGACCATGGGCGCTACCTCGAGAGCGTGGACGGGACCCGGCTCGAACTCGTGGAACCGGGTACGGACGGCGTCTGGCGCGAGGTCAGGGGCGCCGGCAGGGTGGTCCGGTTGGCGGCGCCGCCCGAGCGGATCGCGTCGCGGACGCTGGTGACCGACGAGATCCTGCTGGAGATCGCCGAACCGGAACGGATCGTGCTGCTGTCGCCCTTCGCCGGCGACCCGCAGTTCAGCGCCAGCGCGGACGAGGCACGGAGCCTGGGACGCGTCGGCGGCTTCAGTACCGAGGAGATCCTGGCGGCATCGCCGGACCTGGTGTTCGCAGCGGCCTTCAACACCCAGGAGACGCTGGCTCAACTGGAGGCGGCCGGTGTGCCGGTCGTCGTCCTGGTCGATCACGAGGATCTCGCGGCGATCGAGCGGAACATCCGAACCGTCGGTTTCGCGATCGGACGGGACCGCGAGGCGGCACGGCTCGTCGAGTCGATTCGGCAGCGTCTGGAGGAGGCCCGGGCGCGGGCAGGATCACGCGCCGAGGGCCTGCGCGTCGTCCACTGGAGCGGCGGCGTGGTGCTGGGCGGCCGGACCGTGTTCGACGATGCGCTTCGCTACCTGGGGGCCGTGAACCTGGCGGCCGAGGACGGTCTTGAAGGCTGGCCGCGGATCAGCGCCGAGCAGGTCGTCATCTGGGACCCGGACGTCATCTTCACGGATTCCTATACGACTGGCGACATCGTGCCGGAAGCCCTGGACGGCACGCGGGCAGCCAGACTCGGCAACCTGGAGTCGCTCGACGGGCGGGACATGGCGGCCATCTCGCACCATGTCGCGGACATGGTCGAACGGCTCGCCGACGCGCTCGTGCGCGCCTCTGAACGGATCGAAGCCGCGGGGCGCCAGAAGCGGGTGGCCGCAACGGAATGAGGGTCGCGTTCGGCTGCTACCGGGCCGGCTTTTGGTGGTACACGGCCGCCGGTCTGGCGCTGCTGCTGGCTTTCGCCGGGATCGGTCTGTTCCGCGGATCGGTGCCGCTGGATGGACGCGACGTGCTGGCGGTGCTGGCGCGGCATCTGCTGCCCGGCGAGCACGGCGCCGCCGACCCAAGAGTCGACGCGATCGTCTGGTCGCTTCGCGCGCCCAGGGTGGTGGTGGCGGCGATGGTCGGCGGCTGTCTGGCCCTGGCGGGCGCCCAGATGCAGGGCCTGTTCCGCAATCCGCTGGCCTCGCCAGGGATCGTCGGCACCAGTACCGGCGCCGCCACCGGCGCCGTCTTCGCGCTGACCTTCGGCCTGGCCGGCGGCTTCCTGCTTGCCGCGCCCCTGTTCGCGGTCGGCGGAGCGCTTCTGTCCCTCCTTGTCGTGACCCGGATCGCCACCCGCGACGGCTACACGCCGGTCACGACGCTGTTGCTTGCCGGCGTCGCGCTGAACGCCCTGCTCGCCGCCGTCAACTCGTGGCTCATCGCCCGCTCGTGGGAGCAGTACGAGGCGGCGCGCCGGATCGCCTACTGGATGATGGGCGGCGTCACCGACCGCGGCTGGGTCCACGCCGGGATGATCCTGCCGGGAATGGTCATCGGCTGCGCGATCGCGGCCTGGTTCGCCCGCGATCTGGACCTGCTGCTCGAGGGCGAGGAGGTCGCCTCCTCGCTTGGCGTCGACATCGAACGGGCGAAACGGGCCGTGCTCTGGAGCGCGGCGATCCTCACCGGCAGCGCCGTCGCGGTGAGCGGTGTCGTCGGCTTCGTCGGGCTCGTCGTGCCGCACCTCGTGCGCCTTCTGCTGGGACCGGTCCATCGCCGGCTGCTGCCGGCCGCGTTCCTGACCGGCGCCTGGTTCGTCGTCGGCGCCGATCTCCTGGCCCGCACCGTGGCGGCCCCCCAGGAGGTTTTCCTGGGCGTGGTGACGGCGTTCGTCGGCGCCCCCTTCTTCCTGTTCCTGCTGGTGCGCCACGAAGGCGAAGTGGCGATGTCGCGGTGACGGCGTCGCCGGCTGTGACCACCGCTCCCCGGCTCGAACTCGTGGGCGGCGGCGTCGAGCGGCGGGGACGGTGGCTCCTGCGCGGCGTCGATCTGTCCATCGAGCCGGCCACGCTGATTTCGGTGGTGGGCCCGAACGGCGCCGGCAAGTCGACCCTGCTGCGGCTCCTGAGCGGCGCGTGGCGGCTGACCGAAGGCCAGGTGCTGCTGGGCGGCTTCGATCTGGCGGCCCTGCCTCGGCGTCAGGCGGCCAGGCGGGTGGCGTACGTGCCGCAAACTGTGCGCCCGACCTTCGAGTTCACGGTGCGGGAGTTCGTCACCCTCGGCCGCTACCCGCACGAGAGCCGCCTGTTCGGCACCCGTTCCGCCGACCGTGGATGGATCGACCGTTGCCTGGACGACACGGACGTGCTGGCGCTCGCCGAACGACGGGTGACGACGCTGTCGGGAGGCGAGTTGCAGCGGGTGCTGATGGCGCGCTGTCTGGCCACGGAGGCGGAGGTCCTGCTGCTCGACGAACCGACCTCCAACCTCGATCTCGCCCACGGCCTCGACCTCCTGGGGCTGGCGCGCAATCTGGTCGACGAGGGTCGCTCGGTCGTGCTGGTTCTTCACGACCTGAACGCTGCCGCTCGTTTCGCCGATCGAGTGGCCGTGCTTGACGCCGGCGCGTTGGTCGCCGAGGGCCCGCCGGCGGACGTCCTCGATCCGGATCTGCTGCGCCGGGTGTTCCGCGTCCTCGCCGTACCCCTGGCCGGATCCGCGGCGCCGGTGTTCGACTTCGAACCGCTGCCCTAGGAGCCTGCGCTATAGCCGCACCAGGTAGCTCTGCCGGCCCTCCAGCACCCGTTCACCGCGCTGGTTGTCGATCCCGCTCTCCAGCACGATTACCCCGGTCGTCCGCTGGCGCCTCAGCTCCGCGATGCGCAGCATCGGGTACAGGGTGTCGCCCGGGTACACCGGTTTCAGAAAGCGGCATGACTGGTCGATGTACCCGATCATGGCGCGGCCGACCGCGTCGGCGAAGGTGCCGGCGCCGGCCGCCGTGTAGCAGAGCACCTGGAGGCCGTGGGCGACCAGCCCAGCGTGGCCTTGCGACTTGCAGTACTCGATGTCGTAGTGGATCGGGTGGTTGTCGCCCGAGATCGCCTGGAACGCGGCGAAGTGGGCTTCGGTCACCGTCCGGCTGGGCAGCGGGAACGTCTCGCCGACCCGCAGCTCGTCGAAGGCTCTGACCGGAACCAGGCCGCGTTCGCTACCCACCGAACACCCGGACCAGCGCTTCGGCCGCCTGCGCGGTCTCCTCGGGACTCACGTCGCGGTGGGTGACGAGACGGATATGGAACGGGCTCACGTCCAGGCAGAGCACGTTCTCCTTCCGTAGCGCCTCGACGCACTCCGGGGCGCTGCGCCCCGTGCCCTCGACCGAGAAGATGAGGATGTTCGTCCTCTGTTCGGCGATCAGCGCGACGCCGGGAAGGTCGTTGAGCGTGTCCGCGAGCAGCCGGGCGTTCTCGTGATCCTGGACCAGCAGCGGCGGGCTCTCGTCGAGGGCGACCTCCGCGGCGGCGGCGAGCACGCCGACCTGCCGCATCTGGCCGCCGCACATCTGGCGGTAGCGCCGGACGTTGCGGATGAAGTCGCGGGAACCGACGACGATCGATCCGGCCGGCGCGCCCAGGCCCTTCGAGAAGCAGAAGGAAAGCGAGTCGACGGGCCCCGCGGCCTCGGCCGGAGTGCAGCCAAGCGCGGTCGCGGCGTTGAAGAGGCGCGCGCCGTCGAGGTGGACGCGCAGACCGCGGCGGTGCGCCAGGTCGCAGAGCGCCCGTGTTTGTTCCGGTTCGTAGACCGTGCCGCCTGCCTTGTTGCAACTGTTCTCCAGGCAGAGCAGCCGGGTCGGCGCCAGCGTCGGGTCGTCGGGCCGGATGGCCGCCTCGACACGTTCCGGCGCCAGGATGCCGTCGGCCTCCGCCGTCACCGCACGCGGCAGGAGACCGGCGATTCCCGTGATCCCGTTGTTCTCGTTGTTGACGATGTGAGCGTTCGATTCGAGCAGCACTTCGCTGCCGCGGGGCAGTTCGTGCCCCAGCAGACACGAGAGATTGCCCTGCGTGCCGGAAGGGACGAAGAGGGCCGCCTCCCGGCCGAGCATGTCCGCGACTTGCTCCTGGAGGCGGTTGACGGTCGGGTCCTCATGGAAGACGTCATCCCCGACCTCAGCGGCGGCCATCGCCTTGCGCATGGCCGGAGATGGCCGCGTCATCGTGTCGGAGCGGAGTTCCACCGGCATGGCGAGCTATTCCTGGTTTTCGATCGATGCTGCCGCAGAGCGAGCGGTTGTGAGAGAGGCGAGCCATCATACTTGCGCGCGAATGGCGGACTCGCAGCACTCGCTTCCTCTCCCGCCGACGGATCCGGAGGTGGTCGCCGCCGCCGACCTGGGCTCCAACAGCTTTCACCTGGTCGTGGCCGAAGTGCGGGGCGGCCAGCTCGTGTTCGTCGACCGGCGAAAGGAGTTCGTGCGGCTCGCCGGCGGACTCGATGAGCGCAAACGCCTGACTCCGGAGGCAACGGCGCGTGCGCTCGACTGTCTCGGCCGCTTCGGCGAACGCGTACGGTCGTTTCCTCCGGGAACGGTTCGGGTCGTGGGCACGAACACGCTGCGGCAGGCGCGAAACGCCCGCGATCTGCTGGAGGCGGCGCAACGATCGCTGGGTCATCCGGTGGAGATCGTGTCGGGCCTGGAGGAGGCGCGGCTGATCTACCTGGGCGTGTCGAGGAGCCTGGCCGGCGACGAACGGCGCCTGGTGGTCGACATCGGCGGCGGCTCGACCGAGCTGATCATCGGCGAGGGCTCCCGGCCGCTCGATCTCGAAAGCCTGTACATGGGTTGCGTCAGCTTCAGCCTGCGGCACTTCGCGAACGGCCGCGTGAAGGAGAAGCGGTGGCAACGGGCGGAGATCGCGGCCCTGCAGGAGCTGGAACCGGTCGCGCGCCGCTTCCGCAACGGCGCCGGCTGGCGGGTGGCGGTCGGTTCGTCGGGGACGGTTCGCTCGGTGGCCGAAGTGGTGCAGGCGGCGGGCTGGTGCGAGCAGGGAATCACGGTCGAGGCCCTGCTGCGCCTTCGCGACCTGCTGCTCGAACGGGGCAGCACGGTGCAGGGCGGCATCAAGGGCCTCAGCGACGGGCGGGCGCCGGTGTTCGCCGGCGGCGTGGCCGTGCTGCTGGCGGTGTTCAAGGCGCTGGGCATCGAGCAGATGCGGGTAGCCGGCGGCGCTCTGCGGGAGGGCGCCCTGTACGACCTGCTCGGCCGTCTGCACCACGAAGACACCCGGCACGCGGCCGTCGAGTCGATGGCCAGGCGCTACCACGTGCAGCCGGAGCAGGCCGAGCGGGTGCGCGAAACGGCGCTGCAACTTCTCGAACAGTGCGCTGACGCGTGGAACCTGACAGGACAACTCCCGTGGCTCATGCTCTCCTGGGGCGCCCAGTTGCACGAGGTCGGCCTGGACATCAACCACGCCGGCTTCCACAAGCACGGCGCCTACATCGTCGAGAACGCGGAGATGCACGGGTTCTCGCTCCAGGAACACCTGCTGCTCGCTTCACTCGTGCGCAGCCATCGGCGCAAGTTCCCGCGCCAGATCTTCGATCGCCTCCCCTCGGGGTGGCGGCAACCGGCGCGGCGCGGCGCCGTCCTGCTGCGGCTCGCGGCAGTACTCCATCGCAGCCGGCGGGACGAGCCACTGGCGGTCAGGCTCGAAGTCGACCGCCGCGATCTGAGGCTCGTACTGTCCGCGGCCTGGCTGGAGAAGTCGCCCTTGACCAGGGCCGACCTGCGCCAGGAGGCCAGGTACCTGGCTGCTGCGAAGTACCGGTTGACCGTGGAGGAGGACGGCTGAGGGGCGCCGCCAGCGGTTCGGCCCGCTACGGCCCGGTGCTCGCGCACGCCGCCACCGCCGCTGCCATCTCGCCCATCGAGAAGAACACGAAGTCGGTGGTCGGCATCTTCTCGACGCGTTCGGTAGCGCCCCAGCTTCCGCCCTCGGAGAGCCGCTGCCGGTCGATCCAGGCGTTGGCGAGCCCGAAGCGCTTCGCCGGTACATGGTCGTGGTGCAGGCTCTGCGCGGTGTGCAGGACATCGGACCGGTCTAGCCCGAAGTCGGACCTGAGGTGATCGAGCAGATACTCGAAGTTCCGCTCGGCCGGCTTGTAGGAGCCGATGTCTTCGGCCGTGTAGATCGCGTCGAACTCGACCCCGAGCTTGCAGTTCGAGCCGGCGATGCCGTCCTTGTGCACGTTGGAGAGGATGACGAGCCGAAAGTGGCGCTTGAGCACACGCAGGGCGTCGGCCGTGTCCGCGAACGCCGGCCAGTCGGGCACCGAGGCGCCGAACGCCTCGTCGAGTCCCGGTACCGTTTGCATGCCCAGGCGGTCGGCCATGCGTCCATGAACGCGCGCCAGCAGGTCGGAGTAGAGCAGATCAGGCGTCTCCTGCTCCTGAAGGCTCTCGCACTGCCCGAACGCGAGCAGCGCAGCGTCGCGGGTGACCTCGGCGTCGCGGTTCCGCATGATCAGCGGCTGCAGCGCGTCCCAGATGCCGGTCTCCCAGTCGATCAGGGTGCCGTAGCAGTCGAAGGTCAGGACGCGGTAGTCGGTGAGTCGTCTCATGGTCGGGCCTCTTCGGGCGCGCCAGCGTATCGGCTGCTCTGCATCCGGGGAACGGGATGCCTGCCGGGTTCGCTGACGCCCACCTGGCGTGGCGGTCGACTACCATGGCCGGCCAAGCTGTGAGTGGCCCAACTTGATGAAGACCAGGATCGAAATCGCCGAGTTCTCGCCAGAGAGGCGAAGGCCCACGCATCCAGGGAGGGCATCACGCTTCAGGAACTCTGCGAGCGTGGACTTCGAATGGCCATGCGTGCAGATCGGGAGAAGGACCGCTTCGTTCTCAGGGACGCGAGCGTAGGCGGGCGGTCTGCAGCCGGAGTTCCAGTGTGCTGACTGGGCCCGCATTCGGGCAGCGATCTACGAGCGACGCGGCGGCTGACGTTCCGCTCCGCCGACGGGGACGCGGCGGACGTTGCGATCGAGGACTACCAACCAGGGGTGACGATGACCAGACCGAGAAGTCATCCGGGCCAGATTCTCAAGGCAGAACTCGAAGCTCGAGAACTGACTGCTGATCAGCTTGCGCTCGCGCTCCGAGTTCCAGCGAACCGAATCACGGCGATTCTCGGCGGGGAGCGGCCCATCACCGCGGAGACGGCAGTTCGCCTTGGTCTTTACATGGGTACGGTCGCGGTCCTGTGGATGAACCTCCAGACCGCGTACGACGTGTCCGTTGTCGAGGCGAGGCAAGGGGCTGCGATCGACCGCGAAGTACTGCCTGCTTCGGCGGCCTCCTCCGAGAGCAGATTGGCCGAGGCCAATCGCTAGCAGGCCCGCACGCCCGTCGAAGTCCAGGATCTTCAGGCGGCTTGGTGGAATTCGATGGCGCTACGGCGAAGCGCCCGGATTCGTTCCGCCAGTTTGCTGATCTCGGCTTGCAGGCTGTCGATGCTGCCTGACAGGTCGAGTGTGGCGATCTCGAGCTGCTTCCCAGCGCGTGGCGAACTCGATGCACAGCGTCGTCGGTTACGCCTTCGGCGTAGATCAGAAGGCCTCCGGGCAGGTCGAGGGCGGTGGTGTAGGCAAGAAGCTGGTAGAGGTCGGCGTTAGGTACGGGGGTGTCCTCGACGGTCTTGTACTTGAGGTCGCCGACGAACGTGCATGCTGAGCCGTCCCACCAGGACAGATCGGGAAGCATGCGAACGTCCTCCTCCTCGTCGAGCCAGACTTCGCGCTCCGAGGGGAACGTGTGTTCCGTCAATCGTAGCTTCTCGCGTAGGGCCCGCGTCACGAACTCCTGGAAGACTCTGTTCATGTCCATCATGAATCCGTTCGCGCGTACCACGCCCCAGGCCGTTTCGATGGCCGTGTGACGGAGGATGAGGCGCGCCAGTGTCACGACTTCGCGGTAGTGCTCGTTCAGACGGTCGAACTTGACATCCGGGATCTCACCTGCAGGGAACTCGACGAGGCTCACGTTGTCGAGCGTGGCTGCGATCCAGCCCAAGTGGAGGCGCGAAAGCGGCGAAGAGATACGCAGCCTACCGAGCCGAACTGCGGCGGCCTTGACGAGCTGGTTTGGCAGCACGTCGTCCGTGAAGTCGTCGTAGCGGACTTCGACGGGGAAGGAGATTCCGAATCTGTGGCGAATCTGGTCGGCGATGCGGATGCGTCCCCGGACCGTGTGCAGGGCTTCCTCCTCGGTGCGGTAGCCGTGCAGCAGGCCGCCTCCGAAGGCAGGGCGCGCGGCTCGGGCGAGCGCCTGGACCAGAGCCTCAACGAGTGTTTTCCGGCGTTCGAAGTCAAAGCGCTCGTCCCGGAAGTCGACGGTGCCCATGGCATAGGAGGCGAGGTAGAGCACGCGACCAATGGACAGCTTCGGTCGGATGGAGACCGACAGATCGCCTGTTTCGACCGCGCCGATCGTCGAGGCAGGCTTGAGAACGTAGTCGTCTCCGGTTCCCGACACGGGTTCGATGGAGAGTTGCTCGGTGGAGAGGATGGTGCGAAGAGCGTCACGCTGTTCGATCGACAGGCGGTGTCGCGAACGCTGCCACTCTTGTAGGTCAATCTGGCGCGTCGTTGGTTTCCTCCTCGGCGCTCGCAGAGCGGTGCGCGGACTGTTGGTCCGCGTCGTCCGCGGTGCCGTCGTGCTGCGGCACGACGCCGCTTTCTGGTTGCCGCGAAGCTTCGCCTTCCGCTTCGCGGCGCAGTCCTTCCAGATCGAACTCGGCCAACCGGTCGTTTCGTCCGTAGAGGCGCTCCTCGATGTACGGAAGTACGTTGTGCTTCCAGATGAGGGCCAGCTTGTCCTCGTCGAGGTTGTCTTTCGTGAAGTAAGTCGGCCCGATGGCGGCGTGCCGGTCGCCCCCGTCGTCGAGCTTGCCGTTTACTCGGTCAACCACGGCCGGCAACCAGTCCATGCCGCGGCCGCGTCGGCCGCCCGGCCCGTCTCCGCGCCAGCGGCGCCTCTACACCACTGACCAGCCCGCACCAGCCGCCCTCAAATCCACTCGCTTCTCAGAAGAGGCGCCAGGTTTCGTTGCCGGTCAGCAGTGCGTTTCGCGCTCTCGCGCACTTCCTCCCGATTCGCAGCTTGTAGTTGACTTCTTGGCTATCCAGCAGGTCTGTCCCGAGGTACCGGCGCACGTCCTCCAAGTAACGATCCCATCCTTCGGCGCCGAGAAAGTCGCGATAGAGGTTGACGGCAGCTTTCAGGACGGCGGTGACGTTTCGGACGCTCCCTTCGATTTGGATGTTGTGATTGGGGGGCTCCCCCCGTTGCTCGTCGTCTGCGGTGTAAGTGAGCAGATCGATCAGCCCCTTCATCCCGTCCGCGTCGTAGTGGGTATCCAGATCGTCGTGGGTTCTCTCAACCCGCTTGCACTCCGAGACGCGGGAGGCGATGACCTCCTTGCTGAATCCTCGGACGTCTCTCAACCACCCACGAAACGGTTGCTCCTGCATGTTCCGGGTCCCCTCTCCCCTCGGATCGTTGGGGATCGGATGCTCAGCGTCGTGTTCAAAGCTCGGTTCTCCGAATGCTGAAGGTGCGCGAAGTACGCGGCAAGTGAGGCGGCTAGGGTTCTTCGGTGATGAGGATGTTGCCCAACGCCTCGGCGCCGACGTCGAGTTCGGCCGCACCCGCCGGGAACTGGTTCACCTGCAGCATGTAGGTCAGGATGTCGAGGTAGGTCTCCCGCGGCAGGCTCCCCGGATTGTCGGTCGGCATGGTGGTTCGGATCGCCTCGAAGAGTTCGTGCAGCGTCTTGCCTCCCCACAGGAACTGGAAGCTGACGCCGACCAGGCCCGGCGAGTTGCTGCCGCCGCCGAGGTCCGCACCGTGGCAGGTGGCGCAGTTCTGGACGTACGGCCCGGCGCCTCGCTGCGCTTGCTCCGCGGTGTAGACGCCGTCCCAGACGGTCAGCGAGGCCTCGGCTGCTCCAGCCGCGTCGCGGTCCGCCGCCGCGGTCCGACTCGGCCCTGTCGCTGCCGGCAGATTCGCCGGCAACGCGAACACATGGATCGAGTTGCCGTTCGTCGGCCGGCGGATGTGGGGAATGAGGTCGCGCGGCACCATCGTCGCCCAACTGGCGCCGCCGGTTCCCACCGGGATCGCCACGTACTGGCGGCCGCCGGCGAGGTAGGTCACGGGGAAGCCCTGGGCCGATGTGGGCAGCCGCGTCTGCCAGAGGATCTCGCCGGTCCGCGCCTCGTATGCGTACACGTAGCGGTCGTAGTCGCCCGCGAAGACGACGCCGCCGCCGGTTGCCAGCGCGGCCGTGTTGATCGGCGACAGCGTGCGGTGCCGCCACATGATGTCCCCCTCCCTGACGTCGATCACCATCAGCTCGCCGAGGTTGCCTCCCGAGTAGGGGTGCAGCGTGTTGATGCGGCGTACCGGGCCGGCGCCGCCGCCGCCGAGGACGCGCTCCACGGGGCCGAAGGTGGCCAACTCGCAGTTCATCGTCATCGGGATGTAGAGGGCGCCCGTGTTCGGGTCGTAGGACATGGCGCGCCAGCTCTTGAACCCGGACGTGCTCGGGCACATGTTGATCTCGACGCCGATCTCCGGGATCAGGTCCGGGCGGTAGGTCACCTCGCCCGTCTCGCGGTCGACGTCGACGAGGTTCTGGTAGCCGACGTCGATGGCGTCGAGGAACTCGCCGGTCTCGCGATCGAGTTCCCACAGGATGCCGAGCTTGCCCATCTTGTAGAGCTTCTTCCGGCCGTCGACGTCGATCAGGAGGCTTTCGAAGACCTCGTCCATGTCGTGGGTTTCGCCGGGCAGGTACTGGTAGTACCAGAGCAGCTCGCCGGTGTCGGGGTCGAGCGCCAGGCTTGAGTTCGTGTACAGCGCGTCGCCGTCCGTGCCGCGGACGGATCGGGCCCAGGGCTTGGCCTGGGAGGTGGCCCAGTAGACGATCCTGAGTTCCGGGTCGTAGCTGCCTGCGATCCAGGCGTCGCTGCCGGCGCGGAAGCGAAGCGGCAGGTCGCCCCAGGTGTCGCCGCCCGGCTCGCCGGGCCGCGCGACTGTTGAGGTCCGCCAGATCTCCTCGCCCGTGTCCGGATCGTGGCCGGTGATGAAGCAGACGTCGTCCTTGTAGCGGCCGCAGCCGGTGATGCCGGTGACCAGCGTGCCGTCGGCGACGATCGGGCCGGCGGTGTAGCGGTAGCCGAGAGCCGGGTCGGCGGTTTGCGTCTCCCAGATCAGCTTCCCGTCGCGGGCGTCGAGCGCGAAGATCGTCGCCCGGGGACTGGCGCCGAAGATGCGGTCGCCGAAGATCGCGATGTTCTTCTGTACGCCGCGGCCGAAGGCGCCCGATCCGTCGCCCACGGGTTCGGGCCGATACTCCCAGAGCAGGTCCCCGGTGGCGGCGTCGAGGGCCTGGACCACCGCGCCGGGATTCGGCAGGTACATGACCCCGTTGTGGATCAGCGGCGCGGCCTCCTGCGGGCCGGTGTCGTCCATCGCCCAGGCCCAGACCAGTTGAAGCCGGCCGACGTTCGCGGTCGTGATCTGGTCGAGCGGGCTGTAGCCCCAGGCGTTCTGCGTGCCGCGCCAGTGCAGCCACTGGCCCGGTTCCGGGTCGTTCAGCATCTCCTGGGTGACCGGCACGAAGGCGGTCTCCTGGGCGCCGAGACCGGCGGCCAGGAGGAACGCTGCGGCCGGCACGCAGACAAGGCGGCTGAACGACTTCATGCGGAAGGCGGGATGCTACTTCACGGCGCGTTGCTGCTGCTACAGTCCCCGCTTCGCCTTGAAGACAGCGAGGAACGGAGGCGTCTCAGTGGAGAATGCTCGGCGGTCCAGCCGCGGGTTGGCGGTCTTGACCCTCCTTCTGAGCATCGGGTTCAGCGCCGCACTTACAGCCCAGGACGCGGCATCGAGGTTCGTGCCGGTCACGGACGAGATGCTCGAGAATCCGCCCGACTCCGAGTGGCTGATGTTCCGCCGCACGTTCGACAGTTGGGGCTACAGCCCGCTCGACCAGGTCGACCGCGAGAATGTTCACCGGCTGGGGCTGGTCTGGTCACGCGAGATCGTCGTTGGAACCTCCGAGATCACGCCCCTGGCCTACGACGGCGTTCTTTACGTTCCGTCGTTCGAGGACACGATCGAGGCGTTCGACTCGACGACCGGAGACTTCATCTGGCGTTACACGCGGGAGCAGCCCGAGGGTCTCTACGCGCAGGTCGGCTTCAACGCGAAGAACAACCGGAACATCGCGATCTACGACCGGCTGATCCTGAACAACAGCGACGACAACCACGCCTTCGCCCTGGACGCCGAGACCGGAGAGCTGGTCTGGGAGACGCGGATCCTGGACTGGCAGGTCAATCCCGCCACCCACAGCTCGGGCCCGATCGTCGCGGACGGCCGCGTCGTTTCGGGAAGGAGCTGCCGTCCCTGGGGCGGACCGGAGTCCTGCATCATGATCGCGCTCGACGCGCTGACGGGGAAGGAGCTCTGGCGAACGCGGACGATGCCGGCGCCCGGCGAGCCCGGGGACGAGACCTGGGGCGACGTTCCGTTCGAGAAGCGGCACCACGTCGGCACCTGGATGGTGCCCAGCTACGACCCGGAGCTCGAACTCATCTACTTTGGCACCGCCGTCACGTCGCCGGCGCCGAAATTCATGCTGGGCGGCACGGAGTTGACCCACCTCTACCACAACTCGACCCTGGCGCTCGAAGCGGACACGGGCGAGATCCGCTGGTACTTCCAGCATCTGAACGACCACTGGGATCTGGACCATCCGTTCGAACGCATCCTCGTCGACCTTCCGGTGTCGCCCGACCCGGAGGCGGTGCGCTGGATCCGGGAGGGCCTGGAACCGGGCGAGACCCGCAAGGTGATGACGGGCATCCCCGGCAAGACCGGCTTCGTCTACACCCTGGACCGTGAGACCGGTGAGTTCCTGTGGGCGCGGCCGACCGTGCCGCAGAACGTCGTCGTCGACATCGACGAGACGACGGGGCGGGCGGTCGAGAACACGGAGATCATCTTCACGGAGCTGGACCAGGAAATGCTCGTGTGCCCGACCTGGATCGGCGGCAAGGACTGGGAAGCCGGTTCGTACAGCCCGCTGACCAGGACGATGTACTACCCGCTGCGCAACATGTGCGCGCGGATGCTGGTGACGGGCGACACGAACAGTCCGCGGGCGCAGGCGTTCGAACAGCAGGTCGCGATCTACAACCTGGCCGCCGACCACATCCAGGCGCCGGGCGAGGAGTACCTCGGCACGGTGTACGCGATCTCGGCCGTGACGGGCGAAACGAAGTGGCTGTTCGAGACCGAGGGCGCGACCTACTCGGTCGTCGCGACGGGCGGGGGGCTGATCTTCGGCGGCGACTCGAGCGGTGCCTTCCGCGCCCTTGACCACGAGACGGGCGACGTGCTCTGGGAAGTGAACCTCGGCGCACCGCCGATGGGCTATCCGATCTCCTATGCCGTCGACGGTCGGCAGTACTTGGCCGTATCGACCGGGCCGGGAAGCCTCAGGCACACGCCGGAGGGCGCCGCCCGCCCCCGGGGCGGCAACCTGTACGTCTTCGCGCTGCCCGAGAGCCGCTAGCGACGCGAGGCTGCCAGGCTCCACGAATTCGAATCAAGCTCGGCGCCGCTGAGCGTAACCTGCGTGAAGACCGGCGTCCGGTCCTTGACGGAGGTACCTGGTGGCAGAGCGTCCCACCTACGCCTTCGGGCCGTTTCTTCTCGATGCTGCCGAGCGCCGGTTGCTGCGCAGCGGACGGGTCGTTCCCGTGCGGCCGAAGATCTTCCGGCGACCGCTTGCGGATCTCGGTTCAGCTCATCCGGGTCGCCGACGGCATCCACCTCTGGTCCCGCCATTACGACCGAGTCCTCGGGACGGTTTCCGAGATTCAGATTCAGGAGGACATCGCCCGGGCGATCGCGCGGCGGGTCAATGTCGAACTCCGGACTCCCAACGCTCGCCGGAGGAAGAGGATCCCGAAGGAGAACAAGGAGGTGTGGAGGGCGGAGTGTGGCTGAGTTCCTAGCGCCCGCGAAGCCGCAGCCCGTCGAGCAGGGTCTCCGTGGTCTGACGGATCAGTACGTCGACGTCGACCTTCGGGTCGATCTGGCCCTCGATCAGCAGGGACGCCAGGCCGTGCACCGCGCTCCACGCCACGTAGGCCCGACCTCGTGGGTCCCCGGGTGCGACCTTACCGCTCTTCTGGTGCGACTCGATGACGCCCAACAGGTGCGCCAGCAGGGCGCCGGCGGCCTCGCGGAGTTCCGGTTCGTCCTGGCGGGCGATCGCCTCCTTGCCCCACATCAGGCGGTAGTGGGCCGGATGTTCCAGGGCGAAGCGGACGTACTCCTCGCCCATGTGGAGGAGCTGGTCCACGCGCGATGGCGAGTCGGCGGCGGTGATGGACTCCAGGCGCTGGCGGAGACGCTCGAACCCCTGAACCGCCACCGCGACAAGAAGCGCCGTCTTGTCCGGGAAGTGGCGGTAGGGCGCGGCACGCGAGACGCCGAGGCGGCCGCCGATCGCCCGCATCGTCACGCTGGCGGCGCCGCCTTCGGAGATCATCGTGGCGGCTTCCTCGACGAGGGCGGTCCGGAGGTCTCCGTGATGGTAGGCGTGGATTCGCTCGGCCATGGGCGATTATGGGCCGAGCCGAGGGTGTTGACAATGTCAACAGAGGTGTGTATGTTGACGCCGTCAACACTCTCCAGGAGGAGAGATCGTGAAGAGAAAACTCAGAAGCCGAGGCGGCCAGCACTATCGATCGAGCCGGATCTCGTGGCTGGCATTGAGGATCTGCCTTTCGGGATGCGTCATGCCCGCTCTCGGGCATGCGGCGCCTGCGCCGCCGGCGGCTTTCGTCCCGGAGCGTTACGAGGTCGTCCTCGGCGCCACCGAACGCCTGACCCTGTTGACGGGGTTCCTCTCAAACGGCCCGGTCGCGGACCTGGCCACCCTGTACATCGACGGGGACGGCGAGCGCCGGCTGCGCACCTTCAGCTTCGTTGATGGCGACTGGTCGCCGATGGTCGAGACGTCGTTGCGCCGCGACGTGTCGTTCGTCGATGTCGCCAACATTGACGGTCGAGATCGTCTGGTCGCGTACGGCGGCGGCCGGCTGACCTGGTTCGATCCGGCTACCGGGGAGGAACGGGAACTCGTCTCCTTGACCTCGGACTTCCAGGAGTCGGGGAGGGGTAAAGTACTCCACGTCGACATCACGCGCGACGTCAACGGAGACGGCCACGACGACCTGGCGGTACCGGACGGGCATGGATTCCAGGTGCTCGTTCAGGCGAGCGGCGGCTCGTTCTCGGAACCGCTGAGGATCGGCCCGTCAAACGGCCTGGACCGCGTCTACGGGGCCGATGGGTACCGGTACACCCCTTGGGAGGAGGGTGGCCGCATCCACCAAATGGACTACGACCTGGATGGCCGCGACGATCTGGTGTTCTGGAACGGCGACCATTTCGTCGTCCATCTCCAGGACGAGAGCGGGCTGTTCCGACCCGAGGCCGAGACGTTCACGACCGGGGTCTCTTTCGACTCCGACCAGATCGCTTCGCTCGCCGCACCGGAGGGAATCCGCCGCCGGCGCATGGACCACATGCCGGAAGGGGAGAGCGCCGGCAGGGTGCTGCATTCCCTGACCGACATGAACGGCGACGGCGTCACCGACCTGGTGGTGTTCGAGTTGAAGGGTGCGAGTCTGTGGAAGATGCACTCCTCGTACGAGGTGTACTTCGGCGCTCCGGGTTCGGGTGGAAAGGTGGAGTTCTCACCTGAACCGGGTGCGGTGGTCGAGTCCGACGGCATCATCTCCGGAATCGACCGGCACGACTTCGACCGCGACGGGCAGGTCGACGTGATCGTGACCGCCTTTGAACCGACGGTCCTGAGCGCCGCCCGCGTCCTCGTCATGTCGATCCTCACCGGCGCCGCATCGTTCGACTTGGAGTTCTTCCGCATGGAGGACGGTCGCTACGCGCGGCGTCCGTCAGCCGTGCGAGAGATCAGGCCGAGGTCTCCCAGGAAGACCGGCGAGAGGACGTTCTGGCCGGCGGTCCGGTTGGGGGACTTGAACGGCGACGGACGTTCTGACGCCGTGATTGCGAGGAACCGGAAGAGGCTGCATGTCCATCTGGGCGTTCTGGGTCCGGAGTTGCTCGAACGGAAACCTCAGCGGATCACGATCGCGGTGCCCGAGGACGAGGAGTACGTCTGGCTCGCCGATCTGAACCGGGATGGCAGGCAGGATGTGCTGATGCACCACGCGTCGACGGAGGAGCCTCATCGGCTGATGGTGCTGATGTCGCGGTAGAAGATCCGCCGGCTACATCTGGAACAGACGCGTGACCTTCACGATGAGCGCGCTGTCGTTGAGGCCCGGAAAGCCCGAAGTCAGCGTGTCCCGGTGTTCGTTGTAGACGACGAACAGCTCGCTGCCGGGCGTGTACTCCCAGCGCAGCCGCACGTTCGCCGTCAGTCCCCTGGTCTCGGAGTCGTACTGGAACAGGGCGCTCACGAACATCCGCGGCGTCACCGTGTAGACCGCCCGCACGTCGACGAGCTCCACGTCGAAGTCGCCCTCCGGCAACTCCACGCGGTTGAACGAAATGCTGGGTTCGAGCAGGAACTGCGAGCTCAGACTCACACGTCCCCAGCCCCAGCCGAAGGAGGTCTTGCGGCCGCTGTAGAAGTCGCCGACCTCGAGGAAGAACTCGCCCGAGATCCGTCGCTGCTGGCCCAGTTGATACTCGAGCTGCACGTAATCGAAGTCGTAGCCGCCGACGCCGAGCGTGATGTCCGAGGCGATGGGGAACGGATGCGGGAGGAACTCGTAGCTCCGCACGTAAGTCAATCCGAACTCATCCCCATTATGGAACTCGATCTCGAGTTCGCCCTCGGCCTCCCGCGTCTCGACCAGGCCGGCGCCGTTCTCGATGTAGGCCATCGACCCGGACCACGAGTACTTGCGCACCAGCTTGCTGTCGGCCGGGCGAGGGCTGAACCGGAACAGGCCGAAGGAACGGCGCATGTCGTGGCGGCGGACGAATCCGATGCCGGGGTTGAAGTTGCCGCCTACCCGCAGGCGCTCCAGTTGGACTCCGTAACGGTCGCCGTTGAAGTTCATCCGCATGCGATAGCTGGCGTCGTCGTCCGTGACCTCGGGCGTGCTCGTTTCGGCCCAGTAGGTGTTGAAGGTGAGGTTGTCGAAGAAGGCGAACGTCCCGTCGACACCGTAGGCCTCGTTGCGTCCGAAGCCGGTCTGGTCGACGGAGCGACGGGTGTAGATGACGCCGACGCTGCTCCTGCGCAGGATGTCCCGCTTGAGTCGCATCACGCCGAAGTTCGTCGCGACGGCGCCGGAGACCGGTTCGTCGTCCGCCTGAATGTTCAACAGCCCGAGCGTGTAGCGGCCCGCCCGTCCGGTCAGGCGGGCGCCGGCCTCGATGGGTACCGCGCGTCCGCGGTGCAGGCCGATGCGCCGGCTGTAGAACAGGGACGGCGTGTCGAACCCTCCCCCGAATCCGAACCCTCCGCCACCGGCACCGCCGAAGGCGAAGGTCCCCTGGTTCTCGAGGACGAAGTCGCGCTTCTCGGGAAAGAAGAGACTGAAACGCGTCAGATCGACCTGCTGCTGGTCGGCTTCGACCTGGGCGAAGTCGGTGTTGTAGGGATAGCGGCAGTGTTTACGGGATAGCTTCCTCTCGCGGCCACTGCGGAGCTTGGTACAGGAGCGGAGCGGCTGAAGTCAAGTCCAGCCGGAAACCCTAGAGCCTACAAGGGGTTGACGGAATCGGCCTATGCGCCGGGGAATAGGTCGTCCCTAGCGAGTAAGAGCCTCTAAGTAGTCCTTCGCCCGGTCAGGCTGCCCCATACGGTTAGCCTCGTCTTCGGGCATGGTCTGTAGCAGTACCTCGATAGCCTTTACGATCCTGCGCGGGTCGTCGTTGATCGGGTCGTTCACTGCTAGCCATAGCCTGTCTCGGAGCATTGATCGAGTAATCGCCTTGTCTCTAGCAGGCCGTGGCAGAAGTGGTGTTGAGCGGCAGCTGGCTGGCGGTCGCTGA
>JAODVQ020511564.1:0-25589 GCA_025400075.2 Phenganax stokvisi
TGCCAACTCTCGGGCGCAAGCTCTCTACATCTCGTCGAAGAAACGGTCTCTTACAAGGAGATATTACTAGTTTGTCTAATACGTAGTAGGTCAGTCAGTCTATTGGACCAATGTTATGTAATTGTAATGTACGTAATGTATTATATACTTTACATAATTCTCTCATCACAGGCCAACAATTTGATGTGTGGCACACTTAGAATATAATACTCTTCAAAGCACGGTGCAATACTTTATTTCCTTTGCTATATTGCCACACAGAATATTGTGGACACGGCTTTATACTATGTAGGTGTGTTGATCTTACCTCTGTCTGTTCCATAGAATTCCCTCATGACTCCATCTTTCTCTAGATCAACCATCTCATCCTAACACAAACAAAATTATAAATGAGGGAGTGAAGATTGTGTGTGGTCATATCTTCTTACCCGACTTGAGGAGAAGGCAATGTTGGAGAAGAGCACCTCTTTCTCTGCTGACTCTGGCCGACTCACCATGTTCTCACTTACTGCCTCGAAATTGAGGAGGATCCTGTAATCAATTTTGTAATGTAATAACAGTGAATACATTGTACCAAGTTTTTTTAATGTGAATGAGAGTGAGTTATAGGGTGACTGGTGCGCGAGTGAGATGTGTGAGTGAATGAGTGCATTGGTGATTGAGCAAGGGTGAGTGAGTGAGAGAGTAAGAGTGTGTGTGAGGGAGATGTGTGAATAAGGTGTTACTCACGAGGTAGAGTTGGTCCATACAATTTCACGAGGCCACTGGAATAGTAAATTCGTAATGTTCACTCCCACGGTGAAAGCATCCAGCTCTCCTCCTCTACATGTCTGTGGACAAAGTTAACATAACATGACATCTGGTGTACTACCATAATGACCAATAAAGTGTAAAATAGGCCAGTTTGTATATGGAAGGTCATACATCATTCACTGGCTTTCAATGGCCCACCCATCATCTACTATTTGTAATAACAGGGTGTGTGTTATGGTGTGAGAGGTTAACTCACCAAATTATTATAGTCTTCTCTGCTAGTTATGGTTGCAAATTCACTGAAGAAACGAGCCACTATGGAGATATACTTGACTTCAAAGGCCTTCTCCTCGGTGGCTTGCATCACAGCCAGCAGGAGCTCGTGGAAGTTGAGACAACTGAAGGGTAACTAAGGAGTAGAACAGGGAGAGGAGAGAGAGGGAATGAACAGCTGTTGGTTGTCGATTTATGTGCTTCGTTCAATGATCAGCCTCTATGAGGCATGGACACAGACATCTGTGGTAACTGTGGTCACTATTGTACAAAGGTGTGCCTGGGCTCCGTGGCTCCGTGGGCCCAGTAGGCACAGGTGACGGGACCCCTTATGAGTAGGACACGAGAACAGAGAGAGAAAGTGGCAGTGTAAAGTTTGGAAATTCTCACGTGTTCGAGTTCTTCAAAAATCTTGATGATATCTCCCCGGCAGTGATCGAGGTTTGGAGTCTCCCATTTTCCCATGTTTCCGTCACGGGTGCAGGTCCTAGTGGCATTCTGTCTGTCATTGAACTCACAGGACAGCTCCACCACAACTCCTGGTCTACTCTTTTTCCAGACGTAGGTCCCTCGAGCTGAAGATGTCCTATCTTGCTCACACGCAACTGTAGATATGAGAGTTAAAAAAAAGAGAGGGAGGTATATTGTAAGAGTACAAAAGAACTACATAGTAAAGGACGCAATAGACTAGACTATATACAATATTAAACAGATGAAGCAGTATAAAGTTACTAAATCTAATCATGAACAATGAGATACATTGAAATAATGTAATTACATTCCATTTGTAATAAATATGGCCTTTAAATAATATTGTTACACTTCCTTTAGGAATAGAGGGTTTTCTCCTACTACTCACCATCATCATCCAGGATTAGGATTGTGGCCTCACGAGGAGTGACATCGACAATGGAGGTACTCATTGAAGAGGAGAGTTGGACATAGAATTTTTCGTCTCCTTCGGCTGCTGGTCTGTCAATAATTTCCACTACCACACATACCCGTTTGATGCCAGATCTGGGATTGAAGGTCACTGGTCTGCTCAAAGCGAAGAAGTCATTCCCAACTGCATTGGTATAGAAAATAACCATTATTATGTGTTAATCTATGCCTGTGATTAGAGGGGCCGACGACGGTTTTAAAATAATGGCATGAAATTATTTAAAATGGATTAAGTATATAGTTGTTTTAAAAGTGATTCCTGCCCCAGAGTATATTATACATGCGCTGTGTCTATAATAATATGGTGTATCGTGGTTTTGCTAGTCAATAATGGGTTGACATAATTTGGTGTGTATATGTATATACCTTTGGCAGTGCCGTCCACAGTCTTCATGAGGACATTGATTCTCCTTTCCGTCTCTCCATCCATTCTTAAACACACCTCCACATTGGTCTCATTCTCTAGCACAGTGAACGCAGTCTTCTCCATTCCAACTATGACCCTATCGTTATCCTCAATCACCACCACACTCCTAACACCACCCGATAGGGTTCGTAGCTCTGCCTCACCACCACTACCCACTCCCGGTATCAGGACATCAACGAAACCCCGCCCACCGTCATTTTCTCTCACTTTTATTCTCTCGGAATCAAAGATGTAGACTAGGAACTGTTCCTCATCCTCAAGGATATTGTCGTCATTGATAGATATGGTGGTACACTGATTCAGCTCTCCGCGTGGTTCATACTCCAGAATGACATATGTGTTGTTGAAATCCTGTGGCTGGTGGGCCGTGTCAATCCTTGTGGCCAGCTGGAGAGAGAGAGGGATTTCAGCTCTGGATTCCAACTCCACACAGATGGACACGGAGCCGGCTGCCTCACTGACTGTCTGAGACAACTGGGTAAAGTCCACATACACTGTGTCACTGTCTTCAACGATAACTTCGGTGCGGGCTAGTCTAGGAATGACCTGTCGATCCCCGGTGGTGGCAAGCTGTACAAAGAAACTCTCGGTGGCTTCAACTAGTTGGTCGTTGACCAATGTGAATGTAGTACAGTTAGTGGTCTGGACTACTGATGAGGGTCTGAAGAAAATTTCCTTGGTATCAGTAATGTAGTCTCCACCAGCTGTGAAAACAACACACAGAAACACATCAATATATACAAGTTTTGCATGTTATACTACATAGTAGCACACTATTCAATACTGTATCTAAGCACCACAGCTTACTAAGCCAAGCATTAAAAGGAAGGAGAAGAAACTCACCAACAGCTGTGCCTTGGACAGTAGTAAGAAGCACAGACACATCCTTATCTATGACTCCAGTCAGACGCACACAGACATCGACCTCTCCATCCTCCTCAACTACTTGTATCTCACTTCCCTCAAGACTAACTGTCACATTGTCATTGTCAGTAATAGTTACAGTGGCTACTCTCATCTGCACACCACCGGGCAGGACTAGAGAGGTATTGTCACGACTCATTAGGAACACCATAAACTCCTCTGTTTTCTCCACCACGTTATCATCAGTGATGGCAATATCTGAACACAGAGTGGTAGAACCTCCAGATACGAATGTGAGTTCGACCTCCATGTGGCTGTAGTCTATGCCATCAAGGGCAGTGACTCCGCCTGTGACAAGTCCTACACTGGCATTCTTCTCAATGGGAGTTTGCAATGTCACACAGATGCTCAATCTAGAGTCGTGTTCCTCTACAGAGTAGGAGAGGGTCTGGAAGTCGACAGTGGTGTTGTCCGAGTCGTAGATCTCAATCCTGGTCTCATTCTGACTGATAGTGACTGACGGATCAGAGGAAGAGAGTCTGGCAAAGAAAACTTCGGTCAGCTCTACTATATTGTCCTGTTTTATTCTAAATACAGAGCACTCGTTTCTCTGTGGCACATATGACTGGGAGAATTGGATCCTGACATCTTCATGTATGTAATCTCTAGTGGCTGTAGATAAAGAAAAATGTATAGTCATAGATATAATCCTTGGTACAGCGCATTTTGTAGCTGATCTAGTGTACTCGTGATAGTTAACGGCTTCATTTACAAAAACTACAATTCAGTCTACATCCTTCTTAGCTATTCTGCATCATAGCTATTCACATAAAGGAAATCTCATCCCTGTTACGTACTATGTGGTATAAAATTAACCTATAAACACCAGTGAAGATACTATAGCTTCAGTACCTTGTGCTGTTCCTGGTACCAGGGTAATGTCGATGGAGACTGTCTTTTCCAAGATACCGTTTCTCTCTACACACAACACCACTTCATCTCCCTCCTCTGCACTCAGTACCTCATCGGTCACAGCAACATTGACGATATCATTGTCTTGGATCCTGACCGCTGAGGTACTGTGACTCAGTCTGATGCGAGGAACATTGGTGGATATATCAAGATAGAAGGTCTCCAGGTCCTCAACCCGCCGGTCATCCAATACTGTGATGTCGACACACAGTGTCTGCTGGTGCTCGGAGGAGACAGGGAATGTCAGTACTGTCTGTGGCACCCTAAAGTCTCCACGTTCTGAATGTATAGAAACAGCAAGTATGTGATAACCAAACACACATTACACCATTATTTGATGGTAAGCTTAATGGCCGACAATTTAACAACTGTTGTTGCATCATAGTAGGGACTAAGCGTTCACGTAATAGTATATACTACAGTGACACCAGTATAACAGGATATATAGGTGCTATGGCCAATAGTTTATTGTATGTATGTACCTGGATCAAGAGAGACATCTCGTGCAGTGCCAGATCGACTGGAGAAGGTGATTGGAATCTCCTTTGATGTGGTTCCATTGAGAATAGTGCACACTGAGAGAGAGCCCACTTCCTCACTGACTTGGTATACAGGGTTTTCTAGCCAGAGAGTGACGAGATCATCATCCCCAATTCTCACCACTGCAGTGGCGTTGGTGTGAGTCGGATGACCTAGAGCTGGGTCAGTCCACAAGATGAACACCTCAAATTGTTCCTCATCCTCTAGGACTGCATCGTTCATGATAACAATGGGTGTACACACACGAGTAGAGCCGCGAGCGGGGAATATCAGCTGGCTCCCGTTCTCAAGGAAGTCGTGGTAGTGCTGGGCCGAGTCGGCAATGGTGGAAAACTGGACCACGATCTCTTTCTCTATACGATCTCCAATATCCACGCACACCTCTACCTCGCTGTCCTCTCCCTCGGTGACTGAGTAGGAGGAGTGTTCAAAGTTGATGGTCGTTTGATCGTCGTCCAAGATAGTGATACGAGCTCGGTTGATGAGGATCGAGATATTACCAGTGGTGTTACCTGGACTGGTGAGCTGAACAAAGTAATGTTCGTTTTCTTCCACTGTGTCGTCGTCAAGGTAAGTGAACATGACACACTTAGTCTGGTTGAGGTCGTTCATTGGTGAGAACACTACTGAATGATTGGCCACTATGTAATCCAGATCACCTGTGGGTCAACAAGGACAACAGATACATATCATTCTATGGAGAAAGTGTATTCACCCACCAGATTGTTGACTACATTGCTATCTTATTCAGAGGTTAGTGTGTACTTTAGCCTCTTCTAATGTATAATTATTAGCTCAATGTCCCTCTTTGGAGGTTCTACTTTTAGGCTTATATTATCATACATTTTAGGCTCTTTATTTGAGTGTCCTTTGTTCAGAGGTTCAAAAACTACCCATACCTTGAGCAGTAGCGTCCAGAGTAGAGAGATAGATGCTCACATCTCTTTGAATGATTCCTGTCATTCGAACACACATCTCAACCTGGGCCCCATCATCTCCTGCGGCTGTTCCTTCTTCCACCACATGGCTATTAATGAGTGACATGTACACTCCGTCGTTGTCCACGATGTTCACCAGAGCTACTCTGTCCTCAATGCTCACACGAGGAGCAGTGGTTGAGAGTGTGACAAAGAAAGACTCTACGGCCTCCAAGATATCATCGTCCACCACTTCGTAGTAGACACATGAGGTCTGCTGAGACTCGCTCGAGGGAGGGAACACTAATTGAGCCGGCATTGGTGTAGCCACATAGTCAGTAGTTTCTACAGAAAATTATAAACACTCATATTTAATAGCACTGTACTTAGTATATAGTAGCATGAACATTTCTTTCATTGGTAGTTGAACTTGCTTACTCCTTCGATTGGTTTGCTCTATTTTTAGTGACATTTCTAAATTTAGCTCTTATATATACTGCTTCAATTCCTTTAAGGGTATGAATTTTGTACTTAAGGAGTACAAAAGCATTCTCGGCTATACACCTACAATACCTCACAACAAGCTATGTATGTGACAAAACAACTATTTCACATCACACTGCTATAGAGATATGTTAAGGACCAATTAGCAACCCGCGGACTGTTTTAAAAACCGTCCAGACGAATTTAAAGTCGTCCAGACCAGTTTAAAACCGTCTGGCCCTGTCTAAAGCCGTCGGACAGTTTTAAAACTGTCCAAGTTGCTCTAATTGGTACCTAACAGGTATACATACATGCAGCTTGCTTTAGTGTGTTGTGAGTGATAGTGGTGGTATAGTATATAGTGTGAACCAAACCTGCAGTGCCAGGATTGCTCTCGGTATTAATGATGATACTGGTCTCTGTGGCACCATTCAGAATGGCACAGACCTTGGAATGCAGGTCTCCCTCCAACACACGGAACTCTGTCTTCTCCAGATTGACCTCGGCATCTGAGACAAGGAGGAGGGAAGAGAGTAGTCAGAGGACATAATATGAACAGCTATACTTAGCGGTTGTGCAAAACAGAGGTATTACGTTCAATGTTTATATATTTATCAGCTGCACTAATACTTATGTACGTACATCAAAGAATCGAGAGGTGTTTATGACTACATTCAGAAAGGACACTTTCCATTATGGACTTTAGACAAACAATTTTGAAACTAATAGTATCCCCGGCTTGTGATGTCCACCAACATAATCAATAGGGACTAAACTCAGCTACGTTATTACAGGACACCTTCAATTAGTGTTTAATGCACGGGATGTTAGGTACACGTGTGAGCTGCCAAGTTGGCCTGTCATTGACGATGGCATTATAGAGTGAACGGGGCCAGGCAATGACTGCCAGCCACATCAGGAACTAATATAACCAGGCTACTATATACAATGTACAGTGTGTCTACTTGTCCTCCTAGAACTGGTGTTAAGCCAGGGAATGGATTGTAGGCATTAACCCTCGGAACACACTCAGCACACATGTCAACCACAAAAACAAGTGTCGTGTCAAGTGTGGACAGCTCCCATTAATCAAAGGATTCTAGGAATAGCTCACATACCGGGACTAATGTGATAATAGCACAATAAATTTCTGGTCCATTTAGCTCAGAAGCAGGAGAAGCAAAAGAGTCAACAGAGTGTGTCCTTAACTCCACTGTAGAGTCAGCAGTAGACACACACATACACACACACCCACACTTACTAAGACCAATTATACACATAGGCTCTTTACGCTTCACTCTCCAAACTAGAATTACTAACCACAAAGCTCAATCTAGTTCTTCATATGTACATCCACACATTCCTGTATAACATGATATGTATAGGAACGTACAGTCATTATCAATGATGGAGACAGTCTGTACGCGAGGTGTTCCAATAGCAACTCCTGCAGTCCCAGTGCTGAGGACCACCTCAAATGTTTCGTTGGCCTCCAGAACAGTGTCGTCTGTGATACGGACCGATAGCTCAACGTCCAATGAGTCTCCAGTGGCGTAGTGCGGTGGTAGAACCACTGTGGTACCACTAATGACATCATAGTCCACTCCCGCAGTGGCCACATCTTGGAGAGAGAAAATATGAACAAGTAAAAAACGTATTTATAAACTGCTATGGTACTATGTGTATGGTGCTACTAGACTCACTGGAGCCGGTGGTGCTTCGTGTTGCAATTGTGGCTGATATTGGGAAGTCAGCACTGCCAACCAGAACCAGCTGCAGACGAACTCTCGGTGTGCCTTCAATTACCTCTGTCATTGCCGCACTCAGTGACATGGTCACATCTGTGGGTGGAGGAGATTGAGAGGGAGGATAGTGACACACGACTAGGGAATGATGACAAAGAATTACTGTTGTGTTGATATAAAAGGACAAAGAGCACTAAATAAGCTCCCACAAAGTTAGGATTTCTATTCTTTTGTCTTACAAGGGTGCAACAATTGAAACCATGATTCCTAAAACACATACACCCACAGTGGTGTATACCAGCATAATATGTATGTATCTACGTAGGTAAACTCAAATTTCATCATATTTACCATCATCATCCTCAATAGTGACTGTGACATTATTATCAATGTGTAACCGACTCTGGTCCAACGAAGAGGAGGTGAAGAAAATTTTAAACACTTTCGATTTGATGCTCTCTAGTACGCTATCGTCTATGATACTGATGTTTGCACAGTGTCTGGTGATTGGTGGATTGGCCGCAAATTCTGTAACCTGTTCGGCTGTTAGGTGTCCGTATACACTCAGGTAGGATGGAAAATAGATAGTTTGGTCCAGAATCGTGAAATCCTCGCCATCTATAGGTACATACGAGACTGATCACATCATGGTAGGTAAACGATAGCACTGGAATCTATTACAGACTACTATAGGCTGCGAAACCTAATATCATTCCTGCTTTGCAGCAGAATTTCCCTTGAAATTACTTAACTGTAATCGTTATCCTAATTTATCAGTAGTAATCACTATAAGCAATGACGGAGGAGTGTCTAGAAAGTATTAATATCTCGGTTTCATAAAGTGGAAAAGATATGAGGTTATATGATATTCTTCAGTTTAAGAGGTCTATATATAATAATTATTAAAGTTTTATGGAGGGTTACTTAGACCAACTAGTGGTTAATAGATTGAGGTTCTGAATAGCTAAGACTAGTATAATACAGATGAAGTTACATGAGGAGGTTCGATGATGACTCACGTTTGGCGGTCATGTTCTGTGGGTTGAGGACTAGTTCTACTGGTCTCTCAGAGAGACCCGTCATGTCGGCACATATCTCTACTACTCCGACTCCTTCGTTGACTGTGATGGTCGGTCTCGTGGGGACCACTCTAAGTACTACACATAGAGGGGGAGAGAAGGGAGAGCGTAAAGAGATGCATTACATGGTAGCTCTAAATGAATAGATGAATGGAGATAGAGTTAAGAGACGAGAGATAATTCGTCAGTGACCAAGATAGCAGGGAGATACATATTGTATATCAGGAAACTTTGGCTTGCAAAGCTTGGCATTTCACTAAATATAATGCTCGCCAAATTGACCCGCTATGGTTGATAAATAGGGAGGATTTGGATTGATGGATTAAACAAAGAGGGACTAACCATCATCATCGTGAATGGTGACTGTGAGTCGGTCACTGGAAGATTGAATAGGTAGGACCTGCTCCAGACTTGGATCGACAACAATGTAGTAGGACTCATCTCCCTCCACAATGTTGTCATCCATGGTACAGTATCTAATGCAACCAGTCCATGCACCAGATAGTTCAGCTGGCAAAATCAGAGTCTCATTCACTGGAGCATAATCTTCACCAACTACACACATAAAATACCATTGATTTTCTCGGTTATCAACAAGCCATTATAACTACTACTGTACATAGAATCATGCAATAAATGTACAATAACGAAGGAACATGGGGGCTTAAAGGAATGACACTCGAACCTCACGATGTATGCATACCAATATCTTTCTGAAAAAAAACATCTTTCTAAGATGATACCAAATACCTTAAGGACTTTGTAAGCTTTACTTTACTAGATGATGAACAATGATGCTTCCACTGACCTGTTGCAGTTCCATCCACAGTGTAAATTGAAAACGCAACGTCATCTGCTACTGCTCCTGTGACGTGGATGCAGAAGCGTCCAGTGTTGTTGTATCCACAAGACTCTGACTCCATAACGTTAGATACATCAGAGGCAGCCAAAATCCTATATCGCAGCACTGTTGAAGAAGTTAATGAAACATCATTAAAACAGTCTTATAAGGGGAAGCAACCTTAAAACACATTCACACATGCATAGAAGTACCAAAACACAGTTCACAGTGATCACTGACAATGATGGTATTTGTTTAACGTTCTGGGCTAGTGGCGCCTTGATAGTAACAGTTATTTTCAGTGATAATAATAGTGAAGGCTGACTCAAACCATGCATACAAGGGATTACACATCAGTTCTAAATAGAGCACACATATAACTTTAACAACATGTTCTGTTCTTTGCGTCACATTTGTAGTTTGGTAACTCTAGAATTATAGCAACCACAAAATTATACCACATGTACACTGGTGCTACCACTACCACAGATCTCAGTCGGGGTACATCACTGTAACTGCCACTATATATATAACTTACGGTCAGTGTCCTCAATGGTGATCACTGCACGACTCTGGTTGAACACCACGTGACTGTTATCATCACGTGCACTGATATCAACAAAGAAGGTTTCGGGACCCTCGAGTTCGAAATCGTTCCTTATCGCGATGGTCGTACACTGTCTGTTGATGTTTGGAGTGAAAACCAGGCTTTGTGGTGTGTTAAAGAAATCTCTTGCTGCAGAAGAAAAATAGCATTGTTAATATTAGAACAAGTCATGTATCTATATACTAGGATCCATCAGTCAAAGCGGGAAAAGTTAGCATAACATAGAATGTAAAATTGTGAGGAATGAAAAATGCATCTTTCATATGTGGTGTATATACAAATTTTGAGAAGAGTGAGGTACATATTAAGTATAAGCACATCCTTTGCTTCTCTGACCGCTAAGTGAACCCCAGAGATAGGACTTACCAGTGGCTGTGTTGGCAACAGGTGTGGCCACTAGTACCACGTTTATTGCACGTCTCTCTTGTATTGTCACACAGATTGAGGCCCGTGACCCACTCCCGCGAACTTCACGGACTGTCAACTCTGTTTCTTCCAGACTGGCATGTACATCTACAGATACATAGATGAGGGAGGGTTAAAGAGAGGTCAAGGGTCATCATTTTATACTAACATACACACAACCTCACTAGTGCTAAAGATATACAGTGGAACCTCGTTAAAACGAACACTGTTAATACGAAATACCCCTTTAGTATGAACTAACTCTAAAGTCACTTCTATAAGCATACACTATACTATAGCTACTCTTTAAATGAAACTCCTGTTTGTGTGAACGTTTTAAGCTGGTCCCCTGGAGTTCACTTTAACAAGGTTCCACTGTAACAGTGATTTAAAGAGCTGTAATCTAGCAACCATAAGTAGTATACAAACATGTCAAAGAATACGTACATGCTTATCAATGAGGATGTCATGGTACAAGTATTGTATAGTGTAATAATTAATGTGTTGTTTATGGGGTTAACCGTTTATGGTGCTTGTATTGCACGAACTGGCTAATCTGTTGAAGATTCATTGAGTGATAAACAAACACCCGGCATGAGGGTGTGCCCATCTGTTGTCACACAACACTATACAACCAGTAACAACCATTACTGCTACTGCTATAGATACATCACTGGAACTCAGTGATGCAGTTAGAACTGCTATATATAGTCAAATATTGGGAGGTCGTTCCCATGGAGTCTACTCTAAACTCAGTGCGTGATTGCGCCATCGTGTCGCACTCCTCCACGGTGAATTCACGGGCAGGATGAGCTGTGTAATGTTGTGTTCAATTCATGGCAGGGTTTACACAGCAGCAGAGGAAGACGGTGGGTGGAAAAGTGATATGTGCCACGTCAGTAAAGCCGTATGAATAGCGGTGAAGTCTCCCTAGAGACGCACGGCTCCCACAAATCTCATTAAACATGTACTATTAGCACCAAATACACTACTGTATATTACAGTGGCTGAAATAGATTAGTAAAAAGGCGAGGAATTTGTGACCCACACACAGGTAGAGTGTACAGGTACACAGCCAGTGAGGCTTGTGTCAACTTCTGAACTAGATAAAGATATCGTAGCCTGGCCATAACAATGCCAAACATTTAGAAAGCTATCTAGGTCTGGGGTTTGATAGACATAGACATGTAACCACTCAACAGATTATATAAAATAGTTGTATATACCAAGATTTTAGGATAAACAATCGATGATGTATGTACAACGTGACTCCATATGTCACATAGGCTGGCTCTACAGAGGTTCTTAGTGGTTTAACAAATTCTATACTACTTAGAATGGTCATAAACACAATATAATTTGGTTACTAGTTGACCACTGCTACACTGTGTCAGTGATTGACTTACAGTCATTGTCATTAATATAACAGGCCACTGTGAATGGTTGTAGAACATACTCCTGGCTCTTATCAATCTTATTGATCTCCATAATGAACGTCTCCTGGTCCTCCAGGACATCGTCGTTAATCAGAGGAATGTTTAGACATTCTGTGTCTTGTAGTATTGTATGGGATGAATTGAATCTGACTGTTCTCTCTGCCATCAGAAAATCCTCACCAACTGTATGGTGTGTGTGAGAGATATGTAGAGTGAGTGAGAGTGTGAGGGGGGTATAGGTGAATGAGTGAGTGGGTGAGTGTATGAGTAGGTGGGTGTATAGGTGAGTGAGTTGGTGGGTGGGTGAATGAGTGAGTGAGTGAGTGGGTGGGTGGGTGAATGAGTGAGTGAGTGAGTTGGTGGGTGGGTGAATGAGTGAGTGAGTGAGTGAGTGGGTGAATGAGTGAGTGGGTGAGTTAAGCGTGTAAGTGTATGTGACAGGTGAAGATGACAAAGTGGCAGGATAAGAAAAAGATGCTCTCTAAGTAAGCAAGGACTAAATAGGCTCACAAACAATTTAGCCAACTTCAATAGAACACATAGAAAGGATCTCCACAATGGCCAAAAGTCGGCACCCGACCCCGGTCAAATAGGTGTTGCGAAACATTGGATGCCACCAGACGGTACAACAGCTGACCAAAGAGGCTAAACTTCCTCGGTTGGACTAGAACCACGGGAGGTTGCCACGCACTTTTCTAGCCCCAGGCCGATTACCTCTAACATTATCTAATTACGCTTCGATTACAATTTTTCTTTGTCGCACTGTAGACTAGAGGAACCCTAAATTATATACCCTTAAAATTTACACAACGTATCATCACAGTACTCCTTAGCAATGTACACGTGTACAGGCAAGCACTATGCAAGTTAGCCTCATAGTAAACAGATATGTACGTACCCATTGCTTCTCTACCAGCCACGACACCAATGGTACGAGAGGTAAAGTTGACGTCCAAGTAGCTGTCTGGGCCCAACTTCCCACTGATCATCCTAATACACACCTCCATGTTCTTGTCACCTTCCGAGACGGAAAATGTGTCTTGAGAAAAGTTGATTTGTATATCTGAGGCTGCGTGAGGGAGAGGGAGGGGTAGGAGAAGGCATTACATACTCCAGTACATGGACACATACAGTGAATGTGGCAATACGCTCAAGCCCAAACATGTGTATAGCATATGTACTAATCAGTAGAGAGAAACTCACACATCGTATCACTTAATATGTAAAACCAGAACATAGAGAGCTAGTTAGTTTAAGGAGGTACATACGTATGGCACTATAAGGAGACCCCGAGTCACATATTGTACTACATATGTCTTAGTAAACATTTTTAATCATTCCTATTTCTATACTTACTTCTTCAGTATTCTTTAGATCTTAATGTGTGCTGTATACAGTATGAACACTATGTTACATACCATCATCCTCTTCGATGTGTATGGGGAGTGGGGCTGGGTCAATGCGGACCATGGGATCAGAGGAAGAGAGAACGGCAATGAGACGTCTCCCGCCCACATTGTAGATATTGTCATCGATAACGGGAACGGTGATGATGTAGGTGGACTCACCACCAGGCACAGTATACACACCAGACACATCTCTGTAGTGAACTCCAGCTAGTGAGAGGGGAAAAACAGAGTGAGGAGAAGTCTCTATATATGAGGCATGGAATGTGGTAATCGCTGTCACCAATGTATACCAAGGTGTGTGGGCCCAGCTATATGGGCACAACTGACATGATCCACCGTGAGTTAGGTATGAGAACAGAGCTAAGCATGATAACAGAGTTTCAATAAACTGGACTAGGAAAACTTCATCCTCCTAACCCATGATTTCAGAGGCTTGAAGCAATACACAAAGGGCCAGGTAAGAGACACATTACTCTAAATAGATCATTCCTATCGTGTCCATTATATACAGAGGTGTTACATTGTTGTGTAGTTGTTTGAGTGGTCTACCATTATACCTTTAGCTGTGTTTTCTACTAGTCTTAGTGAGACATTGAAAGGCCTCTCAGTGGTCCCAGACACCTGAACAAAGATGTCCAGGCTACGATCGTATCTCCGAACGTCATCCTCTCTGTAATCAATTGACTTATTCTTAAACTCGACGTAAATGGCTGCGGAGGGAAAGGGGGCGGACAGAACAGAGCAATAATAACAATAGCATTACTATTGACTGAATAGACATACAGTCTCCATTGTCTAGGATAGTGATAGAAGTTAGGGACGGAGTGACTGACACACGGGGATCTTCCACCCGAAGGATCAGAGATAGAATCTCATCATTCTCTAATGTACTGTCATCTCTGATGGTCACATCAATACATTCCGTTGATGGTGTGGCTACGTCGAATGTGAGTTCGGTGGATGATAGTGTGTAGTCATCACTGTTGACTCCTCCTGGAGGAGACAGAATACACCATGGTGAATGAGAGTAAGTTAAATTGTTGGAGAGTGAGGGGTTGAGGAGTGAGTGAGTGAGCAAGTGAGTGGGTGGGTGTGTGGGTGGGTGATTAGGTAAAATGAGTATGCAGGTGAGTTGGCGGGGAGTAAGAGGGTGTGTGAGTGTGTGAGTAAATGGTTAGGCCCAGAGAGTGAATGAGTGAGCCATTGAGAGAGAGAGAGAGAGTTAAGTGAGTTAAGTGAGTGAAGTTAGTAAGAAGAATGAAAGGGAGAAGAGAGTCAATAAGCCAGATCTTACTCTCAAATCTCATCAGTGAGGCGGTCACTGAACTAGACAGCTGAACAGAGCTCTGGAGCACTGCACACAGTTCAACACTGCCAACATCCTCTGACACACTCTGAGCGGTTGTCTTCCAGCCTACCATCACTGCATGGACACACCACAACATTCACTTTCAATACACACAATATCAAACAAAGATGAGGAGGCAGGAGATGTATGTAACTATGAAAGTGAAGCTTCTTTCAATCATACTAGTGATAACCATGTATTTGAAAATATGGGCTAACACAAATATCAATCAGATAGTGTGTGTACATGATCAGGTATTACTGTTAAGTCACATACCATCATCATCAATGATACTGATTGTGATGGTAGAGGCTAGGAAAGAGAGAGAGGTGGATCCAGTGTAGGTCAGCTTGATTATCATCTCCTCATCCTCTTCCACCAACCCATCATCTACTATTGTTACTTCGACACAGGTTCTAGAGGAGCCGGCCGGGAAGGAGATGGTTGGGCCGGTCTCTCCATCAACGAGGAGAGAGAGTGAGAGACTGGGTAGTGTGGTGCCGGGGGAGAGACGGAATACACACACGCTCAGATTCCCAGCTGATTCAGAAACATTAGATACAGCCTCCAGTCCTACCAGTGGAGCTGAGGATTAAAGAACGGAATAAGAGAGAGTGAGAGATAGGATAGACAAAGCAATAGTTATATTGTATTATAGTTCAGGGGAGGAAAGGAAGGGAGAGGAGGGAGAGGATGAGAAGAAATGTACTACTTGGACAGTGGCCATGGTGTCTACTATGACACTATATAAAATAGTGATTATGATAGTAATATATGGTGACTGTGACTAAGTCTTAATCTCCTCATCTCAAGAATGCTATACTCAAATGAAAGGTATGTACATAGCAGGACCAAGTGGCACGGGCCACATTGTTCAGTAACTACTCAGTACCACTCCTTGATGCACCGCCAGCAGACAAACAACATTCACCATATAAAGAGTTATGGTCCACTATGAGACAATGGCCTTCATGACAACAACCGTCTAGTGCTGATAAAGCTAGCAAACAGCGGATATCAAATGTCATTATCCATCTATTTCAGATGCCTCGGTAGTCTGGAGACACCAATGCAACGTCTGCTATTGCAGAGGCAGTTAGAGTGACGCACACACACAGGGAGCAGGGAAAAGACCCACCAACAGATGCCTCCAACTCACTATACATCAATACACACATTAATAAAGCCTTCCTAGAATGTCATTCACAGTTACGCAATTACATAGCCTAGAGTCCTTATCGGAAGATTGCCTCGTGAATACATTTATCACTGCCCAATAGACTTTGACTTCAATGTAATTAAAAGGAATATTCCCACACATACACTATATAGCTATTTTGTAGGTGAGAGATTCTCAATATCCTATATAACAGGATGGGAGTAGTAGGAAACCAGGAACTCACACATCACCCAGGCAAGCAATGACCAATCACCCGACACCAATAATTGTCGTCAACCAAGGCTATATAGCAAGTAATGAAGGAGAGTACACAATCTTAGAGGATAATGGTCAGTACATAATCCATAAGAAGAATTTGTATGTCATAACAATGGGTCCTTGGCTTAATCAACATATCAATTGCAGGATACACTAACAATCTCACTAATAGCACTACTTGAGCTGACTATTAGATAGCCTCTCAGAGGAATAACTAATGTGGAACTTAACCACAGTTCCTAGAATTATACTCGGACACATTATCACCACCACTCTGCATACATTATTGAAAGTCATTCAGAGAAGAGGCTATCTGTTGAGTTTCCCACTTGAACACATTAACTAAAGGTGATAAGGATGTTTGTAATTGTATTGTACCTGGGAGCTGGACTTGGGCATCGTTGACTTGGAACAGCCACTGACCAGCTGTACCAGTGTTGGCATCCCTTGTTACCTCCATCACACGGTGAGTTCGAGATACTGGCAGGATGATTCCCCTAGACAGGTAATAGAAGAGAGAGAGAGACAGAGAGCGAGAGAGAATGAATGGTAATTCAGGGGATGTGGGGAACTAGCAAAGGTCACCTCATTGCACTATGCTTTGCCCGATTTTAAGCACCTGCACACAATAGGCATGAGAATAGAGGGAGAGAGACACGTAGCGAGTTGCCAAGTTTGGATATTGTGAGTGGTAGAATACATTGTTTGCTGTTGCTGCTCATCAAATTTAAAGTGAACATGGACCATGTGTGGACAACTAGCACACACAATATTAACGTAATGTATGGAGAACAATAGTGTATGCTGGCCCTACAGGTATGGTAATTAGTGCACAACACATAACACTGTCTCTTGCTGAGATGACCCTGCAGAACTTTGACCTAATTTGTTTATGGAGGAGCTGCACGTAGTGTGGGAGGTCCAGATGACCCAACTCTATCTCTCTCTTACTTTGATTCTCCATTTTTGAGTCCGACTAGAGCTGTCTGTGCCGACTCTCCCTTTGTCCACTCCATTCCTTCATCTTGATAGAGGAACAGTACATACGACAGAGAACTGCCATAGGCTAGGACACACTGGAAGGTGTTGTTCTGTGAGGAAGGAAGGAGGAAGAAGGGGTGAAGAGGAGGAAGGATAGAAACCAGGTAGCTGTAATTGACCAAATTGTGTGCTAATCCTGAGAGAGTGACAGACATGACTGAAATGCATGGCATTTTACAGTTGAATAGCTTCCTATGACCTAGGGCTAGGGTTTCTCAACACAACAAGAAGCACTATCTTTACATAATACAGTTCTAGAGAATTCTAACACAACACTACACAACTATTATAAGGCCCTAATAGACATTACGTTTTCTCCATTCAAAATATGTAGAGCAATACCTGAGAAGAAAGTCCTCCATCAGCAACTATCTGGTGCCAGGTAGTAATGAATAGCGATGAGATGCCAGGAGCTGTGACTCCTGTAAAACTTGCAGTAACAATGTTAGACACTTGCTGGACTAGTGTGGAATTGTTAGTTGTGCGATAAAATACGCTGCCACCTCTAGAAATGTCTGCATCTCCATAAAATGGTGCAATGTATTTAGTATCTTGGTTTGCATCAGGGCCCAGGTGAAGAATTCCATTGCTATTGACCTGCAAGCAATCAATGTTCAACACACTTGAACACCATTCTTCTTCTACACTCAACTATACAAAGCCACTATGGGGTCCCAGCTAGCTAGCTAACTAGTTAACCTAGTGTAGAACAAGGCAAGTAGGGGATATAGTTACACTGCCATCAACCACCCACTCGACTTGAAGCTGCGGCTAGCAATACAATAGTTTAGCTATGTCTTCGCGCAAGTGCTTCGTCTCGCTGTGCGACCAACGAAAGAGAGAAAATCACCGCAGAATCTCACACGAATCCGCAGGCAGGCAAAGGCTGGAAGACGTCTCGCGTAATGCTACACCAGTTAGGGAGCTACAAGCCTGGCAAGCTCACTTACTCTAATGGTTGAGAATGAATCGTCCAGAAAGGTGAAGCTCTCAGAGAGAGAGACAGAGGTGGTCTCCTGTGTCGATCTAATGTCTCCGTGCTCCGATCCGTACGGGAGGAGGGTTGCTGCGGATGCGATACTCGCTAGAAGCGAGCCGACCGCGGCCAAGAATATCCACGATCCGGCCATCATCTATTACTAGCTCTGCAGGGCTAGGATGATCTATTGTCTGATGGTTCTCTTGCAAAACGCTCACTTGCGTCTCTTTTGGGTTGCAATCATGCACACTAGTCGACTCTCTGCTAAACTAGTGAAGCTCCGAAAGAGCAAAATGCAGGAATGTGTCTGCGCGACGGTATTTATGCATAAGAAATAACATTCTAGCCACACCAGAGGGGAGGGTTTCCGGTGAACCACTGAGCAGCCAGCAACACGCGCGGCATGTAAACGTACTCACGTAACGCAAACACACAGACATTTCAAGAATTTAATCACTCAGACATAGTAGTGGCTTTTAGAGAGAGATAAAATTTTCCATCTATTCTCTTTTCTTCTACGTTGGGCATTTTCTTGATGATACGGGAGAGCATTTCTGGAACCAGGGTCTTGTCAATATCTGGTTTCTTGCTCTTGAACTTTTTCAACAGTTCCTTTGAGGTGATGGGTTTCCTCATCAAATACCGCCTCACTTCCTCCTCCGTGATAGTGCTGGTCGACTCCACCCCCTTGGGTTTCTTGCTGGGTGGTGTCCCACTGGTGCTACTGCCTGTCTCGGACGCTGGAGGCTGCTCCAGCGGTCGTTTCTGTGGTGTTGAAGACCCTGAAACCTTCTTCTTGTCCTTCTTTGACGACGCCTCACCTTTACCTGAGAGGAATAGTTAACAACAATGTGACATGAACTTAACAAAATTGTTGTTTGTTTGGTAATATTATATCACACATAGCAAATCATTTGACAATCGACCCCCAGGTATTTGTTATATTCCGTCTCTCTCTCAGTGGATCATGTGACACGACCAATTAACTACTTTTGATATTATGTTAACGAAATGAGGCTAGACTAAAGAAGTAGTAATCGAATGTTCCGATACACACATCCCCAACTGCCTGTCCTGAACACTGACATTGGGCTAGTGTCAGTTTTATATCAAATTAACCAATGATGTCTGTAGTTGTAGCAACTGTAGAACTTAATCTAGCATCAACTGCATCTAACATCGACATTGTTAACCAGTGTACAGTTGAAAGTCAAACAAAAAAACTCCACCAAAATATTCTACTAAAATAACAGACAAGTACCACGAGTGACCTTCATTGAGGTATTTTATCTTTAAGGTGTCCATGGTACACTGTGTCCATTATGTAGTATCAATTGCATGTAATTCCTACATTACATGTTAGACTGGGAACAAAGGGTTTGAGAGGCAGACAGGCAGACAACTAATGAAACAAGAGTAACAAACCTTTTATTGGTATGAATTTACCACGTGTTAAAATTACATAATTGAGAAACTTCACAATATCATAATATTATTATGAAGAAAAACCTCAACCGTTTATTACAACACCGTATATTTTAGCCTTTACTCCACATACATACCTACTAATATCATTTCAATAGGGAATCTGTTCACTATGGGTATGACAATAAGTGGGACCCACTCTACCACTGGTATCGTATAGTTATTATTACAATAGATATAGTGTATGAAGCTTTGCTGTAAGTTGTATACGTGAACAATTTAATTTTCCTCAAATACTGTTTGGTCACATTACACACTAGTGCCATGACCTAACTCTCTAGTAGTAGTACTAATTCATACATGTTGTATGGTGGAAACTGGCCAGCAGTTGTTGAACACACAATGAGAGACACTCCCACAATCAGTACATATTATCACTGTTTAGTGTACAACTACCCAACGTATACACACTAATGCGGTCCCATAAGTAGACCACTAGCTGGACGGAACGGAACACACACGGCGCAGGGGTTTAGCCAAGTCTTTGTCACATAGTAGAGGGTCCAGTGGTGGTCGCCAAGGATACACAAACAGGTCCTGGGTGTTACATCTGGATAACACCCACCCACACATTCTAGATAATTCCCCAGAGTTGGACAACCATCAAATCAGAGGAAGAGATATGGCAGTAGGTCACCCAAAAACCAGCATTCCTCGTGTGAGAAAGCATGCCACTACTTAGGTCTTCATAAACACATATGTCTTATACTCTAAACACAAATCACCATGGACGCTTCCTGTAAGTACCTCGATAATTTGAATTTTCTGATCACTACTCATGTACACATCCAGATAGATCTCTTCCTGCCCACCATTACTGGACAGTGTCATCTGGAGGTATCATGTAACACAGGATAGAACATTATCTATCACTAGCAGCTATACACTGTGGGTGGCACATAGCTACAGCACCTGGTATAATATACCAGGAGAGAGTTAACTCAGTTCACTCCCGACAAGATGACTCCACCTTTAAAAATATTTATTCCCATGAATTACTTTCATTATTGGCTAATCACTACAGTTACAAGGGGAAATTGAGCATTCATTTAACCAATTGATGCGGTTCTACATAATTATTTTAAACACCCGCTCCAGACAGAGTAAAATGCAAATTCAGCAAGAATAAAGGGAAGAAAAATTAGTGGGAAATTCTCATATTTTTGAGCACCAGAGATAAGATAGGAAAAAATTAGTGGGAAATTTTCATATTTATGAGCACCAGAGGTAAGACAGGAAAATTATTTGTCAGAAATATTCATATTTTGAAGACAGGAAAAACTTTTGGGGGCTCACACCTGTATTTTTTTTAACAGCTGTGACATAGACAACAAAAATGAGTGAGAAAAGGTTACATACATAGGTAGAGAGGTGTGCCCGCAAATATTCATCAAATCTGATTAGAGAGAGAGAAGAGCATTGGGGTTTGAGACCACAAGATACTACATAAAGCACTACCTACTTATGGACAGGCTAGCCACTACTACAAACCTCACTCAAACCTCACTACGTCAGTAAAACTTCCTTCCTTCTCAACAATAATAGTAATAATAGCATTAAAAAATGCGAACTACACGTAACTGATTCTTCCCATAACTTCTTTGAAACTAAAATGAACTAATTCACCACATCCTTCAAATTCCATTCTAACCCGACTGCCACTGACATAGTGATGGTCTGTGGACTATACATTGTACTAACCATGGAAAGGAATTTCCACTGCCCTAGACTGAGCCGTTAAACTTGGCAGGAAGAGACTGGAGTGCAGTCACCATTCTCCACACCCTACTCCTCTAGCCTGCTATACATGGTGACTCGGGGAAACACGGACTACATTAATGACAGCTGTATGTGTGTGTGTGCAACTGTAAAATCTGTCCTGAATGACGTAACGTAAGAACAATGTGACGAGGCTCTCTTTAATTAAAGAACCACGACTACAAGAGAATAATGAAATGGTCTCTAACGAAAGATGGAATGGTTCCTATAAAAGAGGGGCCGTGTGAGGACCCCTTGTTAATTGGGAACTTTAAAGGCAAGGAAATAGGTTTCTATTCATAGGTCAGAGGAGAACAGTTTGATAGCAGTTACAGTGAACACTGACAGGGAGAATAGAAGTGACTTCTGCAGGGAAAGAGATAATTACATATTCCTTTCACTAATATATACCAACAAAAACTCAGCATGCAGTATAATACAGCCTATATAGACCAAGGGTTGCCTGCCATAGTAGGTCAAAGATGATTTGCAGGTGAGCTAGGGAATTCCTGAAATTCCAACACAATGTTCAAAACTCCATAAACAATTCCAGCAGGAGTATGTACCTATAGACTCATTGAAAATGACCTCTGACATCTTCCTCCCTTTCACACAATAGACACTGTTAGTTATGAATGAGATGAGTTAGGTGTGGAAATTAGTGCTAACTGGTTCTTCCTGGAGGCCACTCCCTGACCTAGCTTCCCCCCTTTACACTCCCAGCTATAGTGAAGGATGTCCCCTATTCCTAAAATGAACCAGTATTCTGGCAGGAGAACAATGCCTGTGGTAGTGAGGTTGTGATATTTCAGTTTTGTAGTTGGCTCCTGTTCACATTTCCAATCCCACAGAGAGTATGGATATACAGTGGAACCCCTTGTAATGGATATCCCTCTATAGTGGATACCTAAATATAGTGGACAAATTCCTGTGTCCAAATTTCTGTGTAGTAACTGATTACAGATCAATACATTTCAACCTCTCCAGAATGGACACCCTACCATAACTCTGGTTCCAAGTTGTCCATTATAGAGAGGTTCCACTGATGTTACATGGCATCTAACTTCCTCCATAGCTATATAACCTACAGTGTTCCTTCACTGGCTATACCCATAGTGATCAATAGTGACCTCTATATGAAGGAAGAACGTGATTTGCAATAGGACCATGCTTACTTACATGAATCAAGTTAATAGAGAAATATCAACACAAGGCAAGTGGATACAACAAACAAAGCAATATCACCCAGGTCAGCTATTACAATAGAAAAGAACTGCCCTGGATGGGACTCAAACCCATGAGACCCGGCATTCCGGGCCCAGTGCTCTACCAACTGAGCTACCAGGCGGCAGTCAGCTGGCAGAGGGCACGAGTCAACTACATGACACAACAGCAGGCAAGGCAAGGAAGACATTTCTTTGCTGGACTGTGCTAACACAGTATACATGCACACACTACCATAATTATTATTCCATCGTGACATAGTACATTGTTACCTACAAATCAAATATCTACGTTATGTATATCAGCACTATAAGCCAGGTAGTAAATTATGTACTAATGTACATATAGTGATAAAATAAAGGAATTATAACAGCATATAAGGGCTCAATTTAAATTACTTAAAGATTGAACAGACCAAACAAGAACAGTGGAAAATTGTGAAAGAATGTAATTTTGTTCCACTTGTACTATATTTAACCTTTATATACTGCTACACATCCTTAAACAGTGGTAGTATGTAGTTAAATATAAATGTAACCATATACTGTGATGGTTTGGTCTAGACCAGTCCAATACCTCACTGTATTATCGACCAATCAGATTGCAAATCAGGCTTCACTAGTAGCCATGACAATCTAATTGATTGGAATTCAATTAACCCAGGAATTTCCTCTATGACCACGGCCGGTGGACCAACGACTGATGATATGAGTAGGAGTGATTGGCAAGCGGTGAGATTTTTTAAGCGTGTCTGTAGCCCAGTGTGCCCGGTCCGTTGCAAAACTATGACACAATACCGTATGTAGATATTACGTATGGCTGGTATGAGGCGTGCACCCACAATCTCACAACACCCCTGACTGGGATCTGAATAACATGACACGTTGGAAGGTCGTTACCATGTTCATCATATGCCACCACTGCATCAACTACACTACAGTGGACCCTCCCAAAATGACATCTCCTAACAAAGTACGTACTCAATAGAAAAAACCCATAATCTGGGGCCATATGACGTGTAATTACTTTGCCGTTTGTCACATAATCAAAATACCTTGGTAAATGATCTATATACTGTGCTAATGTTCAATTATTAGCCTCTATGAGGCATGGAACACCCAAATGGTACTGCAGTCACCATTGCACCAAGGTGCGCCTGGGCTTGTGGGGCTAGCCTGTGAGTCAGGCATGTAAACAGAGATTTGAAAATATCAGAGGCGAGGACAACCTCCATTAACCAGGTGTCCTTCATGTGGAGGTTCCAACATGACGTAGTACCAACAATATGTGTGTGAACCTAATGGCTGTATACTGTACATACATATCATGAAGAATAGTTCAAAGACAGTGAGATGTATGCATTGTTTGTGTTTACAAAGCCAGAAGTGATGAGATTCCACTGAATTGAGACTCAAGCAGGATGGAGGCATATGTCCAGTCAATGGCAGCGAACGACGCAGCCTGCAAACACAATAGCCGCTCGCACACACACATACACACGGCACCCTGCAACCTGAGTAACAAAGGTCCACCACTCTTCTGACATTGTTAAGAAAATTCCAGACATTTAACCCACCAAAAATAGAGAACAGTTGTCAATTAGAGCACCCACAACAATATTATGAGGAGCAGTTCCAAAGAAAGTTACACAGCTGACTGAGTGATTGGCAAGGGAGGGTATACTCTGGCATGTCATAAAGTATACCTAGCTGACTACATAGGTGATTGGCAAGGCAGGCTACCTGGTATGTCATACAGGGCGGGGTTCCCCTCAGACTCAGGTGAATGATGATTAAATACTACCATCCATTGTGAGCAGAACAGTGCCACAAGGTGTCCACCTATGCAGGTCTGACTGAGATTTAGTGGGTGTGGTAGGTCTGGAAGAGGCTACCTTTTGATTGAGATTTAGTGGGTGTAGTAGGTCGGGAAGAGGAAGATGGAGGAGCTAGGGTCTTGGCCGGGGAGGAGGTGGAGGTGGAGGCGGTGGAGAAAGAGGACTGGGAGGGAGGTTTTGCAGTGTCCTGCTCCATCACCTCTTCTTCATCGGACAGCTCTTCTCCTCCTGGTCCAGTCTGTTTCTTCATCAGGGCCTGGATCTCTTTCCCTTAGCATTGTATAGAGATAGAGAGAAGGGAGGAGAAGAGGGAGGCCAAAAATTCAAAAGTTCATATCATTGACTTCTATAACGACAGACTGAAATTTGTGAAATAAAAAATAAAAAATTCAAAAGTTCAAACTTTTAAAAAAGTCGTGTTCTCATGGATTGATAAATAAATACAGTATTTGGAACAGGGGAACTGTCCTGTTAATAAAGCTGTCTTCCACGGCCAATGTCCTCATTAGAGAGGTTTTAGTATAGTGCGCGTGATAGGAGGAAGTATTGTTGGATAGGATGAGAGGAGAGTGGTTAGCCAGTGTGTGTGGTCTGTTTGTACATACCAGCCTCTGTGAGTTCATCTTCACTGGAAGAAGAACTCTCTGTGAAACCTCGATCAATCTCCCCTTCCTCCTGTCTGTCCACTTCCTCGTCATCCTTGGGCACTTCCTTTATTGCTTTCTTGGCCTGCAGACACACACACACACACACACACACACACACACACACACACACACACACACA
>JAODVQ020511668.1:1340-25567 GCA_025400075.2 Phenganax stokvisi
AATTAGTTCTCTCCGCCAAAGATTAACCAGTGCACCCATTGAAAAAATCCCTTTAAATTTGACCACAGTCCCTCCTTTGACTCGATTAGTGTTTGTAGTTCGTGCGAATCGCGAATGAATTTATCAACAATCTTCTCCTTGAGATCCTTATCCCAGCTCTTGGCCTTACCCTCGTCGAGATTTAGCAGACAAACTTGCTTTATCTGAAATTCGGGTATCACACGAGAGAGTTGACCACAATTAGTTCATATAGACCATTTCAGCTCACGTATTGTCTGATGGAAAATGAGGTGTCGTACTTGTCTGCTGATAGCAGTATCAATTTCTTTGCCATACCCAGGGGGACTTCAACCTGAACTCGGAAAGAAACCAAACATAAAATGATATTATTAAGTAAATGATTACACTATTTAACCTCCTTGATGTATGCCTGATAGTTTTCTTCTCTTCTCTGATTACACACAGTTTCTAACTCTGTCTGGAAAGACACAGACTTTCTCAATCCCGGGAACTAGTCATGAAAATTTCACTAACAGCTAGGTCCTCCTTGGTCTCTTCAAATGGAGTAGTGTCACTGTAGGATGTCTGTGTCTGTTCAAAAGATCGAAGAGCTCTGTCTCTTCCCTCACTCAATCTACCAATTTCATTTCATAATTCGCACACTAAAATCATATCTGTTGTTGATACCTGGAGTCCAACTCATTGTCTTTGAGAGGCAATGACAATTTACTTGAACTTGTACTATGTCTGAAGTCAGCCACCAGCTCCCTAGCCTAACAATAGAACAAATAATGTGATATACATATACTGTTACTATAGTAAGTATATGATTGACTTGATCTTGACATGATGTCTTTATAAGCTCATTATTCTCTTTTTGAAATACAGCAGCCTCTTCATCTATCCTTGTCTACACAAAGAATTAGCAAAATGAACTATTTAACCCATAATACTAGGACAAAAAACAGACCTTCAGTAGGCTAAGGAATGGTTGGTAGAGCTTTTCTTCATGAGCAAACACACTATTTTCCTCAAACACCTTTAACAAAAACAGTAAAGTTTCTATATTAAATGTTACCAATGTCTTCTTTTATCATCAGCTTACAGCAGTGGCTTTAGAAGATGCAGATTTCACAGTGGTTTGAAATACAGAGGTTGTACGAGCAAGCCTGTTATGGTTAGTGCAACCCTCTCTGAATTTTTCTAAGCAAATATCCAAAAACACTCTCTCATCAATAACAATTATTTCATTGATATATTATCATGTACCTAGTGCAAGTTCAATGGAAGATTGTAGTAGTTCCTCCATAGCCTCATTGTTTCTGAGAGACACCGCTCCAAACACATACCTCAGTCCAGTCTTAACAACAAAATGAGGAAATAAAGAAAACCCCATGTTTGGACGTTCCACTGTATTATGATGGGATAAGCTATACCTGAAGCTGTGATAGTTGTCTTTCAAATGCAGCATTATCACTCAGATGGCCAACCAGTTCACTGTAACAGAACACATGTATAATAGCTCCCATAGGTCATACTAGTGGTGCTAACTAACTGGTAGGATTCTACACAAGCTTCTCTAACTTTCTCCTGTTCTGTTACCAGCTTGTTAGTCTTCATTGGTAGTACTAGTTCCTGTAGCATCTCTTCCGCTTCCAACTATAGAATTACATTATCAAAATGCATTTTTCATGCATTTCTCCTGGTCAGAGAGTTTGCTATTGCAGGCTTTATATGAATATGCTATTAAAGAGAGTTCCTATATCTATTCCATACTTCTAGTTGTCGTTGGACTTCTCCACATTTGAGTTGGATCTTTTTCTCATTGATATCCCAAATCTTTTCGAATTTTTCGCTCGCCGAGGCATTTAGACCATCCACCGCTTCCACTATTGCATCTTCCAACCTTATTAAAAAGTACACATCTTTAAATCCATTCGACATTATCATTGTAGGAGTATCATATATATGTGTTAGTAGTAAAGAGAAAGTGTGAGAGTCTTTACCCAAAGAGTAGTTGTTTAAGGAGTGTCGTTGCTTTCTCCAGTGACTGATGGTGCCAATCCTACAATACAAGAACAGTTTGTTCACACACTTACTGATCCATTAACCCCCAATTGATAGAGGGGTATGCCCCCGCACACGGACCAGTAGTTCAGTCTCATTGACGGCACTGTTCTCGTACGTCTTGAGCAACATGTTGATGTCTGATTCATAGAAAGCGGTGCAATCCTCTAGGGCACCTCTCTGGAGTTGTTCAATGAATACCTCCCACCTACCTGGGATCTGGGGAGCAGATTCCACCAAGTGACCGATATTTCATTTATAATCATTGCTACATATTTAATCAGCTACATATGTTTAGTATGATTGATACATACCTCGGCTAGAGAGCCCTCGTTCGCAGCAGTGACTAAAATCTCCAGTAGAGTGGCAAGTTCTGGACCAGTGATTGGACGTCCTGGTAGTATTAGACAACAACAAAACACTGTAATTTTATTAATATCTAACAATTCTAGTACATTTAGTGTTTGTACCGTCATATAACAAGCATAGCTAATATTTATATGCACAACTATCAATTCATGCAGTGGCAGTTGTATAAAAATTAAAAATAAAGAATTCTGTGGTTAGCTCACTCCACTATTGTTCTCTCACCATTTTTCTCTTTAGGGACGAGACCAGTTTTCAACTTGTTGATGAGTCTGTCTCTCTCGTCCTTATACTCTGGTGTCAGGTCTTCCTCTGTAGCCTGCTCAGAGAGAAACCACTTTTGGTTTACCAAGAACTCTCAATATCCTCCCACCTTTGATAGGTCTTGAAGGAGGTCTTTCTTAGTGGCTGGCAGAAACAAAGTGTGGCAGTCCACACTATCAAATATTCCTTAAAAGAATATGAGCACACGTAGATCACAGATAGAAGTATTAATTGCGTATCTACACAAAACTACCTAAGAGGTTTATATCATAGTCACCCTCCTCTCTGCTATTGGTCTCCATGATACGATGGAGCCAATCAGTCGGCGTCTCTTCATCTGCTGTGGCCTGCACAAAATCTTGCACCACCTGTTCAGAAATTGTATTATATTGTCAGAGAATAATTATTATAAGTTATGTAGAGAAGGCAAATCAGCGGCCAATAGAATCAGAATATAAATCACGTACATAGTTTAGAAGGTATATAGTAAAGAGAGGAAGAAGAAGAAGAAAAGAATAGTCTATAGCTACATCATACCCAGACAAGAGGAGGGAAGCGGAGTAGGTCGTGATTAAACTCTTCAAACCATTTCGACTTTGTCATCTGAGACCTCAGTGCAAACAACTAAAACATCCCAATAAAATTATTCACTCCTGAGTATGATGTTGTAGACAGCTAACCTGTGTTCTCCTGGCTAGCAACTCAAGGTAATCAATGTCTCCTTGATCAATAATCTGAGGAAATTAAAACAGAATTGTCGTTAAAAGTCCAGTAGGGCACACAAAATAGTTGTAGGGTTGGTATAAATATTATTAAAAAGGGTAAATTTAGTACTAGAGGAAAACAATTGTATTCTTTGTGAGTACAATTGAATGATTCTATCTTTTGTAGCATTTTTAATATGCTGCTACACTCCCTTCTTAGCCATTATATTATGCTGCTACACTGCCTTTAACCTTGACTGAGTTGTACAAAAGGTATGAGCTGAGTAGAGTGGCGACAGAGAATATCTTTGCATCATATGTCTCTGATATATTACTAGCAGCAAAACCTGAGAATAAATAATTATTAGCAAATAATTATTAGCAGGTAGTATACAGCAAGATAGAACTAGCCTTCAGTGTCGAGGAATATGACAGAAAGGGGCTCTCCAGATGGAAGCTTGCCTGTCATCGGCTTTTATATATAAGTAAATAGAAGATGAATTACACTTCTGAAGACACAATAATAGTAAAAGTATGGATCAATACATTGACTTTCATAACAATGCCAAAATGGACAATATTTCATGGCACCACATTGTCCACTATAGAGAGGGTTCCTTAATACGCATGTATTACATTATGGTCTTACCTTCCCCCACATCCAGATACCCATGGTGTGAGGACGGACCGATGGCCCAACTCCGAAACCCTCCTGTTTACCCATGAGCTGGTTGAGGAGGAACGATTTGCCCGAGTGGAATTTCCCGACTACCGCAACCACGGCAACGGCGGTGTGGATGTGGTGAAGAAGACGGACATTGTTGGGTATGATCTCCAAGTTGCGATGGTGGTTGGGGTCAGGGTGGATGAGTTGGACTGGTCGCTCAGGTAACTGTCCTGCAACAAACGCAGTAAGGACCACCTCTTTAGCACTACTATCTTAACACCATATAATATTATAGTACTGGCACACTACTCGAATAGGTATATAAGAAAGCTACTTAATGCCTCATTAAAAAGACTTTAAAAAGACTTTAAACCTGCTTCTCAAATCAAGCCACCTCACTAAACTAGCCAGTCACTTTAAAGCAGAAATCCATGTCACCTTAGCTTAAGCCAACCACCTCTTTAAGTCTCAATGAAATTACTCATCACCTATTCACCTTGTTCATCAATGGGAGGAGGAGGAGGAGGAGTGGTTGTCTGATCGTGAGGGAGAGTGGAAGACTCGGAAGGAGAAGTAGAAGATTGGTGATCAGGTGGTGATGGAATAGCTCCTTTTCCTACTGAACCATGAGGAGGAGTCCGACCTCTATCAGCTAAACACAGTCCCAGGAAGAAGATACCTGGATAGCAGATTATGGTGGGCATTTCTAAGAACTGCTCCATCATTTTAGCTACATCCCTATAACTTATACATTGATATTGCAAAGGCCATTAGTGGATTGCTTCTCATAGTACTACTTATATAATAGACTCACCTACGTACAGCAGGATTGGAAATACTCTGGCAACCCTGCGAGCCATCTATCAAAACGTCGCGTCGACAACTTGCGCGCGCGAATTACGCGGGAAATTTTGGAATAAAACAACGCACGCAGTGTTTTCAACAACTGATGAAATAGGAAAAAAGCTATTATAGCTAATATAAAGTCGTAATTATTATTTTTAGTAGCCAGAATTGCTACATGATATATTGTAGTCAGGGTAAGATTTTTCAATGATCTCTTTAGCCAGACTGTGATCTCCTTGTCCAAATCCCTGCATAAAAATGTTCAATAATTGAAAAAAAATTTAAAAACACTTATTAGTGGAATAAACAGTTACAGGAATGACAAGAATGAGATATATATGCAGTCAAAATGTCTAATGCTATTTACTTTGAACACCTACAAAATGATGGTTCTCAAAGCTAAAATATTTTCTTTCTATATCATTCAGATCGTGGTGGATTTGCAAACTATAACACAAAATCATCAACTCTTACTTTCTCAACCAAAGAACCATGTATCTCTCTGAACCTAGCCTCGATGGGCTGAATTTAAGACCAGCTCCAAGCACATCTATGTTGCAGCTCTATAGCTATTAGACTATATTATAACATGTACGTAGATGGCTAAGTATGTAGTGTGGATGGCGCTCATCCAAAGCCATAGGGTAACCCGAATTGATATACTCACCACTGAATAGCCGTATATCTTGATGGTTTTAGTTCCACTGTTGTGATCTATTCTACCTCCTCCAAGACACTCGTACGAGAGACCCTGTCCGCTAAGCTTTGGCGAGACTCTGTCCAGGATGTCGGCTGTTTAAAGGTTGTTATAAAGCAAGGCGTGGGTGTGGAGGAAAAAAAACTTGCCATGATAGTCGGCCCACGAGTAGCCTCGCACCACGACTTTAGATCGGTTTGTCTTCTTGTCCATAACTTTTATCAGAATATATTTATATACGCTGTCGTTCTCTATATCTACATTAGCTACTTGATCCATGTTGATGACGATTTGTTGTCGGAAATCTAATTTTGCTAACGTCAGCACTTGCTGAATCAGCACAGATGAGTGTGCTCCATTTAGAACTAACAAGAACCGAAAGAACTTCTCAACTCTATTCTGTTGGTTCGATAGACCTATAGCTCTGTAGTATGGATCAGACAGAGCTCTTTAAAGCCACTGTACGGACGCTAAAGCTCAGGAGAAAGAAAGAGGGCGCTCCAGTCTCTGCATCCCACCCATCTTCTAAGACAACTCATTCTGAGTTCTCCACACAGGCCAGAGATGTTGTGAGTCATCTACTACAGTAAAACCTCTCAATAGTGGCCACCCTATAATAAGGCCACCTCTCTACAAAGGACGCTTTAGCCAGCAGAACCTCACTATAGTTCTAGTGGTCACTTGATAGTAGACCACCTCTCTATGAGAACAATACTTATGTGTCCTAATAATACTTGCACCACTGATTATCAACTGCTGCATAGAGATCAACTCCCAAAATGCCTACATTCCAAGGCCATCACTATATAGACAGGTTTCACTGTATCTAATATAATTAATTTCATTCAAGATGGTAAGTATTGAATAGGTCCGCCACACAGGTCACATTCATTGGCAAACTTCAAGCCTTCCTCATGAAGCACAGGAAAAACTACATTGACTCGGCCAGGTAGTAACTATGGAGTGTGACACTCTCTCTGTGTTCAAATACAGATCTATTTGTTCCATGCATTAGATATACAATAACTCTACCTTTCGTGTACTCTTCTTATCTATGAGGAGCCTCGTACATTTGTGTATAATATACAATGTATCTTAGTATATTTGTCATTTATTATGAGAGAACTCAATGCTCACATGGTTGCCTTCATTGAAAAGCGCATATGTTGTGCACTTGCTTTGATATTACTTCACCATTTTATAAAACACATACATGTATGTATCTATTATGGGTTCTGTAGTTCAATAGACTGTGTCTCTGATTGTTGTTGGGTTTCTCCAGACATCTTCTTGGCGGTAGGTCGGCCATGTCGGACACTGAAAGAGATGCCATAGATTCCGAGGCTCAGGCGTTCATTGAAGACTCTCAGAAGAGAATTCAATCTCTGCTAATGACATTCGGTCAGATTCCACATGTACCTATACAGTTGGACCTCTGAACAAGGGACACTTTGGAACCATTATGTCCTTTGTAATAGTGTAATTGTCCCTATCTCGGAGGTCAAATAATACACTAATCTAAATTAGAAAGGGGCATAAGGAAGTCTCCTTCATAGGAGTCTGTTTCTATCATACAGTAGTGGCCCATATTAGAGGTTCCACCATAATATTATACATGCACACCTGCCTCTGCTAACATGTTACGTAATGTTAGGATAGTCTCCTACATACATTGGAACTGGTCCTAGTCCAATTACTCTATTAACAGTCACCTGACTATAATAACAGGGGGAATATATTGAGTATTTCTAAAGCCAACCTTGGAATTTGCCACACCTTGCATGACCACTCGGTCAGGTTACAAGCCCACGGCTGAAATATCATTGCTCCACTATGTATGAATATCTACTATGTATTTCAAGCCATTTTGATTGATGTACAGTGGAACCTCTCTATAGTGGACAACTTGGAGCCAGGATATTTGTCCGTTATAGCAAGGTGTCCATTCTGGAAGGGTTACAAATGTATTGATCTTTAATAAGTTGGGACGCAGAAATTTGTCCGTTATATTGAGGTGTCCGCTACAGAGGAGAGGCGTGTCCATTAAACAGGGCTCCACTGTATACAATCTTTTCTATATAACACAGGGAAGGATAGAAGAAACGGCACCATGAGTTCACAAATTTCAGAGTATCGACTTCGTGTGCTGGACTCTCTTCAATGCTATCTAAAGAGTGGGTTATATTTCAATGAGCTATTGTATTGAACGTACTGTACTTGTATTCCCATAGATGTGGCTGAGTTATACAGTGAACAAAGGGCAATAAGAATAAAGAGAATTGTTGACAGAAAAAGGACGTATGTATATACACTCACACACACCTACACATTGAACACTATTGTGGAGTTTACCTATCATACTGTACTTAGCGCATCTGCAATATATTATGTACACCCAAGTTTATTAGCTCTGTTCCAATGCTAAAATCTTCTTGTTGAGTTTCGGCATTCTAATGGCTAACTTAAGCTCTAATATGGTATTATACAATTTTTTCTCTTTCACTTAGTTTTGCCTGGTTTGTAAAATTTAGAACTTTATACTGCTGAACTCCCATTACATATGTAAGTAATGTACCCTCTCTGTATTATCTCCATAGTTCTCGTCTAATGCCAGAGAAGTATAGAAGACTAATGAACTCTGTTGGTAGTAGAAGAGCTGGTAGTCAATCGTTTCCCTCCTCATCCAGTCTTACCACCATTGACAGTGAACCTTCTGCACCTTCCCCTACTAATGGGAATGATAGTGACAAGGGGATGAGTGATGAGGGGATGAGTGGTAGTGATATGTGTGAGGTGGAGGGAGACAGAGAGGCTAATGTGCATAGGGAGCAAGGTATGGCCTCAAGTACACTGAGAAATCGACGGAAGAGGAGGAGAGAAGGAGAGAGAGACAGTGGATTTGTTTCCAGTAAGTTCTCTACAAACACTGGTCTCAAAGTCATCGCAAATCCTTTCTCTAGGTGGCAGTTTAGCTTCTTCTTCTTCATTACAACAGACATCACAGGACACTAACTTCAATCTCACTGCTGAAGAGGAGGAAGAGGTATATAGAGAATAAGCTCTTTGTGTTTCCACACTAAAAGCCGTATTTATTAGCCAATTTTGAGAATTTGTAACAGGAAAGTATGCCATCTGGTGTATAAACCAGTAGATACAAATGGCTGATATCACAGAATGTAGAGGCCAAGTTAAAATAATTTTGCCATTGCCTATGGTTTTTTTTGTTGTTATTTCCAACTTTACTTACAAGAGCCTGTGTTTATCCCAGATGATATTATATACCTTGAAATTTGTTTCATTTTATGAATAAAATGAATAAGATCAAGTGTTTTTCTAACTCTTCTGTTGTGATGGTGCAGTTTGCGAGAGAGAACGAACAACTATTAGAACATGTCACAACAATGGTGGACGAAGTGAGAAAGATCGAAGGCAGAGTGATTGAGATCTCTAAACTCCAGCAGGTCTTCTCTCAGAATGTCCTCCAGCAGGTATTTCCATAGTACATACATACCTACATAGCTATAATTGCCATAGTAGCGAACCTTCTATTGGTTCTAAGGGCAATATTTTTCTATAACTATATCGCCCCTGTGTGTACCCATTGACTGCATATTGCACATGCTCTACATACATCGTGGGTATTTATCCTTCAAAAAACTTTGTGTGTGCACGACTACCAGAGAAGGTCGTGTCACAGCACCATACACCAAAAGCATAAGCCAATAATGTTTGACATTCTAGTATTAATATACTCCATTAATGTAGTAACTAGAGGCACTATTATTAACACTGAGTGTCTGTTTTATCTGAGCTACATATGTACATATGTAAGTAAGAATGTGGGTCTAAAAGTATCAAAATTACCTACTAATTTTCCTTGCAATGTGGTATAGCATGGTAATGCTAACCCTTCGCAGGCTAACTATACACTATAGTGTGACTTCAGCCACATAACATACATAGCTACTGTATTAAAAGTTTACATAGCCGTTCTTTGTTGTATATTATTAATTAAAGGGTAATTAGCAATACAGCCATGTAATTAGCATTAATTATACATCATATGTACTATATACCCGGTGGAATAGCTCCAAATTGACTACACATTGAGGTCATTGCTAGCTAAGTAAAACTGGTTCCCTGGATGATATATGTATTGGTAAGGCACCTAGCATCCTATACCGCAACATGCTACGTGTGTCATCTAGACTACATGCTATGTGCTATGATCAACAAAATACCTAGACCCCCCATTAACTATGCAAGCACTAACTATCCAACAGTTTACGCCTGCAATATTTATTGCTTTACTACTGATTTAGCATCTCATGCCATTACTTAGTGAAGTGCTTAATGGACTACATTCTCCTCTATATTGGCCTGAAAAGGTCACCTTTTGAGTGTATTGTATATAATAATATGCTGTGTAATAGGCTGAGCAGTTGGACGCTATCGATCAAAACACGATAGATTCAGTTCACAATGTTCTGGAGGGAAATGAACAGATCAAAGGGGTAAGCTACTATCTACTTACTACCTGCAATACACACTATATTGGAGCATCTTCGACTCTGCAATACATGCTTATGCTTACTATAGTGGAACCTCTTTACCTAGATCTAACTGTCCTTGGTTCATGTACAGATGATGGTTAAGAATTGTATGTCCAGTTAAGAGAGGTGTCCTTGATAGAGACGAATTTGATGGAGATGTTCTATTAGAAAAGTTTTGAGTGTCTAGAGTTTTTAAGTTTGTAAAGCTGCTTTATGCCTGGTCTATCACTACACAGGCCATTAAGAACAAGGCCAGTCTACGGGTATGGATTTTATTCATCCTCATCCTCCTCTCCTTTGCCATTCTCTTCCTGGACTGGTACAGCTGACGGCAAAAACACCAATTATTTTTGTTTCATATGCCAAGTCTTATAATTATTGTTTATTGTGTCATCTCGCGCAGGGTTGATCTTGGTTATGACGTATTGTGCAATTTACCTTCAAAGAGAGCGTGTTGTCGGTTAATACCTACATATTGAAGCTATTGCAGTGCATAATTGTCATAGCTGACAATTGGTCCATGCTAAACATTATCTCGTATTATATAACAAAATTTGGCCCATATCTACGAGCAGACTTTATGAAGTCGGATGCGTCATTATTTCTAAGTGTGTTATAATCGGGTGTAGTTACTGTGTGTTACTGTAATGGCGTGATCGAAGACAATGTAAGAATGTGATGGTGTTGACACTGCCTGTGGTGGGTGAGACTGGCTGGCAGGACTTGTATTCCCATCTCTGCTGACCGAGATATGTCTAATCCGATTAAAATTCCCAAGTTCCCCGAATGCTTATAACATCTGCTGCTCAAGTTTTTATCCGATATGACCTGCAGTGAGTGTATATAAAGCACCAGTCGAGTTTAGTTTGCTTGGATTTTGTATTATACAGAGCTCGTACATTACTATAGCTGAAGTTGGTGTTGCTCATAGCTGACACAAGAAGTAATGTATGTTCTAGCTGCATTACTTCTGACTGCATTAGTTGCAAGCTCCTCAGCTTTGATTTTCAAACATGACGGTTATAACCTAGAAAATAATTCCTTCATCTATTATCGTGATATTGGTGCTGGCATGTCTGCTCTGAAGTGCATTACCGAGAGCAGTAGTGTCAGTTGGAAGGACCCTGATGATAAACCTGTACCAGAGACACAACTGTTTGAAGATGATAGAACTGTACATGCAAATGGTCATTGCATGAGTTCCAGTAAAGACAACTTGGGGCTGAATTTAAATCGCAAGCAAGGTTGCACGGGACACATGAATGGGATATGGAGTTGCACAGCCAGCGATGATGGTGGAAAACCAGAAATTATCTACATATACATTGGTAGTAAAACATCAGGTTTGTAGCTTTATCTATAGTTATTGCTTAATACTAAACTAAAATAATCTTTGCAGGAGGTTTGCTGCTTGATTCAGTGAAACTACATTGGGAAACACCTACTCCTTCATTGAGAGAACCACATTATTCTATTCAGTGTGTGACTAGTGGAGGACCTGCCACAACTGTTGTCTGGCGGCCTAGCGCTACTGATTATGATAATTATGCTAAAAGCAGCAAGATAGTGAATAAGAATGATGCAACATACAGTCACACTTTGAATGTGACAGGAAGTCATACTGGGCAATATAACTGTTCTATTAGCAGTAATATCCGATTTTACTTGCCAAGAAACACCAAGTATCAAGTTAATGGAAGCCTAGTTGTTAAGAGTATGTATTACTTAAATAACACTATAATTCCATCAGTATGGTTTTATACTATTTCATTTTCAGAGCTAGATGAGCCAACGGATTTTGAAGCAAGAGAATTACTCAGCAATGATACCGATGAGTATGACGTGATCATCACATGGACACCACCAGCTAGTCCAGTTGCTGAGTATATCATTTATTACGAGTTTCTATCAGTGAAAGGGCATCAAAATGTGTCTGGAGAGGATACTTTTACAACATTCAACTTGTCAAGAGAGTCCCCTTACAATTTCTCCATAGTAGCTCTGCCTGAGAAACCAGAAGATCAATCTGGAAAAGATACATACTATATACCTAGCACTCTGGTGGGACCTATCACTGCAACTGGTTAGAGTTTCCTTGAAGATGGTAATTCTAATATTATTATTGATAATTACAGGATCATGAAATGCAAGATTGAATTGTGACAACCCAATGAACTATTAGCATGCAAAACTCCAAATTATTTTTATAATTTTGTTTATTCCTGCTAGTTATTACTAAAACCTTTTTCATCAATTGTATATACTGTAAATCTTAGAATCAATTGACTTAACATGTATACCATATTTTGGTATAGCAACAATTTGGAGGCTGCATATTGCTATCTTGTATCTCCTGGTCCATGATGTCATATATACCTACATTATGGCTGTGTGCGAATGGATGTATCAAACCATAGGATACACGTTTAATTTGTTTGGTTGCTATGACACTGTGGTTTGTTTATGATGTAGAATAGCTTGCTTAGTAAGCTGTGTGCCATGACATAGCTGCTGATTCAGTTTCTAGTGTGTGTTACTAATACAGGCAGATCAGCTTTTGACTCAGAGTGTAACTATTGCAAATATGAATATTTCTAGTGTTATTGTTATAGTTCTTGTGGGCTACTGCCAGTCGCTGCCGGAGCTTCAATATGATGGATCATTCACTCTATCAAACAATTCTTTTTATCTTTATCAAGATATTGGTATTGAAAACTCTGCTCTAAAGTGTGTGACTGACAATGAAACTTGTTGTAATGATACTAATGATGGAAACTGGATAGATCATGAAGGTAGACCAGTCCAACAGGGAGAAGATGGAAGTTCTTGTCTGTATGTCACTAGAGGAGAAAAAGAGATCATTCTTAATCGCAGAGGTGGGTGCATTTCACCTTCATCAGGAATATGGAGATGTGATATACCTGTCTCCAGTGGGGAGATACAGAGTCTCTACATCTACCTGAGTAATTCAAATCCAAGGAGTTCTCCACCATATCAAGGACAGCTAAATCCTTCAGTTTTACTGAACTTCACTCTACACCTTGATCGCACAACAGAAATTGTTCCTGAATTCACAGTCTCCTGTCTTACTCATGGAGGACCTGCCACAACTGTCCAGTGGACAGTAAATGGAGTCTCAGTAGAGGAAGATAGAGATCATGAGATCAGTCAGATCATACTGGACACATCTCACAACTCTGTTTATGACAACAGATTGAAAGTTAGAGGATGGAGATATGGCACATACAACTGTTCCATCAGTAACAATATCAAAGACCTACTTCCAAAAACAAATACTACTAAAGCTAATTGTTCTAAGTTTATTACAGGTATGCTATATTCACTAAAAGGAGTATTTTAATACCCACACATATTACTAGTTTCAGAGAAACCACATTTTCATGGTATAACCATTAAGACGTCTAACACTGCACACTATGGTATCAGTATAGTGTTGAGCTCCAATGCTACAGTGACTGGATATATCATCTACTACCAGTCTAAAGGAGGACCAGTCAATGGTGTCATTGTGTCTGGAGGAGAGACAGAGACACACTCACTGGATGGTCTTCAGAGAGGACTCACCTACAACATCTCCATAGTAGCTCTGTCTGATCATCTACCCAGTCCTCCAATTGGACCCATTATTGTTTCAGGTATGTCCATGAGGTGCCACTGTTGATGGGATTAGCTTTTCTCTCAATATTAGTTCCACTGGTGGTAGTAGAGACCTCACCTGAATCACTCAATGTCATAGCAAACACTCAGTTCTCAATAACCTGTACAGCCAGAGCTGAGATTGACAGAGAGAGAGTTCCACAACAGATGACTCTAGAATGGATCCACATTCTCCTTTCATCTATATCTCATACAGTTCCACCCTCTCTCTACACTACAACAGGGTCTCCAGAGAGAGGCTATCAAAGTGTTCTGACCACCTCTGAGAATGATACTCGTGGTATATTTCGTTGCATTACTAACTACTCTGATTATTCCACATTCAGTGACACCAACATCCTAATTGAAGGTAAAAGCTAACTGATATTTTTTTCTGTTGTGCAGTGTATTAATGACACTTTCCATTTGCAGACATGGAGGTAGCTCCTAGACCAACTGGTTCACCGCTCATCGTGTTGTTGAACCCACCATCTGTGCCCTCCTACTCTATTTCAATGACTTATAATGTGTCAACTAGGGCTGTACCAAGTATGACTAGCACAAGTATTGTACAATTGACTCCTTCACCCATTCTCATTGGTGAGTATTATAGACTGTACTATTAACTATATCCATATGCCATTTACTTATAGATGTAACAAGTTCTAGTGAGGACTACACAATAGTTGTTGTTTGTGGAGTTATCAGCGCTGGATTACTGCTGCTCATAGCCATTCTGGTCTTGTTAATCACCAGTCTACTGGTCTGGAAGAAGAGAGAGGAGAAGAGAGAAAACAAGTGAGGTGTTTACCTACCTTTGTGTGTTTTCAGACCATAATTGATTCTACCAAAACAATAACACACTCAGACTTTACCCAACACAGTGTGTACTAACACATGATTGTTATTGTATATATAACCCCAGGATGAACTACAGTTTAGAAGAGAAAAGGTTTGAAACCAGTGTTTTCACTCCAGTCGGCTCGGCACGTTTATAGGGACACACGACTAGGGCGTTTTCATAATTGTCAAATAAATTCATTTTATGCGCATGCGGGAACTACGCGCGAAGAAAAACGGGTGGAGCTGGCTGTATGTCGTTGCAAGTTTTAGCGGCCAAACGTCGTTGGTAACGGTGGAGGAGAGATGGCGAAATGCTATGAGCCGAGTCAAGTAGTTGGTTGGATCCACGAGGAGATCCCCTTCGTCAATATAGCCTTCAACAACAGCGACAGCGAAGCTGAGGAACTAATTGATAACTTGGACAAAGGAATCCACTCTTTTTACGACTATTTCTTAGTGAGTTTCTCTCGTTGAGATAAAAATTGAAACTGTTTAAGAAAGCGGTCTGCCGAGTATGTTTAAATCTACCCTTTTCTTAGAATTTACACTAATTGCTCTCTTGTGTTTTATCGTTTTCTCAACGTGTGATTATAAGCTCGTTAATGTGCAAATCACTTGCAGCCCCACCCCTCAGTTGTAGGTGCAGTGAATATCATTAATTTGAAAGTCAAAGCTGGTTCCCACTATATAATTGTACATAGGAGATAGTGAGTATGAATATAAATATTGCACGTTCAAAAATGTGAGCAATTCTTTGGCATGGTTCAAATGATCCACATGTTTCATTACAGAGAGCAGTTGTTTGTGGGATCATAGTACTGATTCTCTGCTTGTTGGTACCAATACTGACATGTATATGCCACTGCTGCACTATATGTGCTTGCAAGAGAGGTGGGAAGAAGGACAGTTGTACACACAAGTGCTGTAGCATGATGTGCGGAGCCATGCTTATTGGACTCGTGGTAGCTAACATGTGAGTTTGAACTGCACATGAAGTTATAATCCTAAAGCATGCTATCAGAACCCTGCTTAATGGACACTCCAAAATGGTAAAAAAATCTATAAATACCCTGCCATATAGATATTCCAAGGTCTAAGTTTTCCATAATAAAGTTCACTCTATGCCTTTCCAACTTCAGTGCAGTCATTGGTGCTGGGCTATGGGCAGAGGGACAGTTCAGTAGTGGATTCAAAGACAATTTTGGTGAAATCCAGCAGTTTCTCAGCAACACCAGTAGCCTTGTTTCCGGTGGGACTAGTGAGAGCAGTAGCAGTCTTGAACTCCTCTCTACATTCGAGACCTCAAGGTTTTACACAATACTAAATCACACGTGTTTCTAATTTTTTCCCCCTACTTTCAGTGATCTGGTGTTCATTATTGCTTTTACTATTCTACTTATTCCAATTGTAACAACTTTTGTGGCCTATATTTTCACCTGCATCTGCAAGCATCCACTGGTTATGATATTGTGAGGGAAAATTCCCAGTTTTTGCATTTTAACATATTTCATCACTCTCAGATCTCTGATTTTCCTAATGTTGATGTCACTGTTGATAGCTGCCGTCATTGGTATTGCTATCATGTTTCTGATTGTGAGTTTTTAATTCCCTCATTTTGACCTTTCTGTTTGAGAAACTTGATCATTGTAGCTCTATGCTGATGTTTGTGTTGGATTGGAGCAGAAACAACTTCACGATGATACTCAGGAGTGCATAGAGGAGGTATTCTATATACCTCTATAGCTATCCCCATTATATATAAATCTCTCTTCTATCGACAGCTTACTGGTTTTACTGACACCTTGGAAAACTTGTGCACTGATGCTTAGTGAGTCATCGAACTTTTTGAAATCCTCATCATTGAGAATTCATATCTTCCTCTCTCTCTGCAGCCTATATGGGGTTATAATGCTTGGAGCAATAGTAGGGACTATGGTGGCATACATGTGCTTACAAGTATCAGGAGGTTGTATTGCTGGTCTCTACACTGGGTGAGGTCAACTTCACTCAAAACACACTTTGAAATCAATGAGCATTTTATTCACTGAAACAGATACAGGAGAAGTGCTCGAATCACGCCACAAAGTGATGTTGAAGAACATGAACTTGTGGCACAGGAGGAAAAATCAATAACTCCACAACCTTCATCAGTAACAGAAGTAGAGACACCTGCTCCAGAGTCAACTAATCCATCACCAGAGACAACTGAATCTGACACTGCACCGTACGTTCTTCTCATTGCCATTAGCTATATAAAGCCTATTATAAGATTTCTAGCAGATGAGAGTACAGTATTTCCTATCACCTGAGACTGTCACCATAGTGGCGGTTCACATAGGGCCAGATATAGTATCCTCTATTTAGGTTGTATCCTATGTGGAGAGCTTTGGCTCTTGCATAATAGTACTCTATAGTAAGTAGAATGAAACATATTGCTGATTGAATGTCTACTTGTCTATAGTTTGCTTGGATCTATTGAAGTTGAAACAGAGACATCAAGAGAAGACAAAAGTGACAAAGATGAAGATAAAACAGAGCCGAGTGCTCCTCCATTGATTGCTCTTTCATCGTCTACAAACAAACTGCAAGAGATTGAACTGGGAGATGACACAGAAACTGTCTGATGTTCTTTGTGTTAACGTATTAGTTAGTGATACACTAAACAATACACACTGAAATACGACTTTACCCAGAGACACACCGCACACAAACTGTATGTTGTCTGATGCTATTTATTACGTAACGTTTGTCTGTGCCATTGATGTGCGCATACGCATGCGTATCCTGTAGATTTAGCTTTTGCAGCCTAGCTGATTATTACGTCCCAGAGAGCAGAGAAGCTGGGAGAAATGGCGTGCTACGAGCCTAGTTCGCTAATTTCGAGCATCCATAAGAACGTTCCGTTCCTGACGGATGCGGAGCCGGGGGAGACGGCTGAGGATCTAGTGTTGAACATCGGTGACGGTACGAGAGCATTCTACGACTACTTTGTGGTGAGAATAGCGATCTAGAACTCCGCAAACTTTAATTATAATGCAACAGCAAAACATTCATAAATACTGTCCCTTCCCTATGAGAGTAATATATATAGTTGCTAGCTACTATATAGCTACTCAGGAATTACAGCAAAGATAATATACTTAGCTATACACTCCATAAGTACAATTACTATTGTGTGAACAATTAAAAGTTGGTCCCCTGGTGTTCACTTTAACCCACTTCATAATTTAATAGACTCTTAAAGAGCTGTAGCGGCCAGAATTACTCTGGCTTGGCTTAGGTGTAAATGATCACAATGTCATTCTTTCCAAGTTTAGCCATCATGCAGGGGAGAGGTTCTATTGGCCACTGTTTGTTACTGTACTAGTAGTGTTCTCGGCAGTGTTGACATGTGTCCGACTCAATGGATGGAACTAAGCTTGAACAGAGCTCAAATGGTAGAACGCTGTAATCAGGCATGACCAGTGACCTATTCAACTATTCTGTAGGAGGGCACTGTACACAACCCAGTTACTTCTTACCTGAAATTATGCTACAAGAGTTTTTAAAATCTTCCAACTTACTAATCCAGCAACCTACATAGAAAACACTTGCAGGTCTTAAGAATTGTGTTTCTACTCACAGAGGGCTTTATTCTGGGGGATATTCATTGTTCTGATGGCAATAGTGCTGCTGGCTGTGTCCTGTTGCTGCTACTGCTGCTCAATCTGCTGCTTCTGTCTTGGTAAAAGGGGAGAGGTGGCAAAGTCAAAGAGGTCAAAGTGTACCTGTGGGATACTGCTTCTCCTTACGACCATCCTATCACTGTATGTAACACAAGAACCAATGGTTTGGTTATTTGTTACACAAGAAATTTAATCTTTGGTGTCATGTTTTTATAGCGTTAGACTACAGATGACATTATCTGTAGATCAACACTGTATCATGTGTTCCTGGAGAAATTGAGCGTGTGTTACATTTTTGGTTGTAGGTGTATGTGTGCTGTGGGAATATGGGCAGAGGTAGAGCTGGACAGTAGGATAGTGGACAAGAGATCTGAAATAAATGACTTCTTGAGCTCTGTACTCAACGCCAATCCTGCATCGGTAGCTAAATCTTATAGTCTTCATTAATAACTATCCCTTCAATCTGATACAGGGAAACAACTCTACAGATAATCCTTTAAGTGACATCACTGTCAACCCTTTTGCATCAGCAGACAAGTCAAGGTAGGAAACACGTAGTCTCTATAATAAAAGGTTATTTATTGTGAGATTATATAGACACTGGGCAATGGTAGGATTCCTTATTCTACTGATGACACTCCTTATTGGTGTGATGGTGGTTATTCTCTGTGCTCCTATATGCAAGTCTCCTACCATTGTTGTCATGTGAGCATCAAAATGACTGTTTGCCTTGCATTAATTTTACTAACCTCCTTTTGTGCTTAGAACTGTATCGCTGTGTACCATCATTACCTTTCTGACTGCTTTAGCAGCAGGGACAATATTCTCATTTCTAGTGGTGAGTCTCTCTCATACTCAACAGAACGACCCTCAATCAGCAAAATATATTTTACTAGATATTCTCTGATGTCTGTTACGGCCTTTTTAGTCTCGGAGGAAAGGAGAGCTGTGGAACTGAGGTCATAAAAATAAATCCAATAGATGAATCTACTTACTATGACTCTCTCCATAGGCTTCTGCATATACTCAAGATCTCAATGTATTCTGCAACGAATCATTGTAAGCATTACATAGAGTCCTCTGCCCTGTACTTACCACTTATTGCATTGCGAATTTTTTACTATATAGTGAGTTTGGAATGATTTCATTTGGTGTCATGACTGCTATGGTGGTTGCCTTCTTCTTCGTGCAAATCCTGGGTGGTATATATGCTGGCCTCCTCACAGGGTAAGCTATGTACAAACACCAATTTCTATGAGCATTTCGAGTCTATCTTATATTGTGTAGAAATGCGCGGCTTCCATTGACAAAGTCAGATATCGAACTGGAAGGTCCGTCAGTATGGGATACCTATGGGGCACATAATATCAGCGGGTAAGACCCTGCTAATCCATGGCTCAAATCTTGAGTGATGGAGGTTATAAAAATATCTCTTATCTAAGGTTAGGAGCAGATTCAGTTGAGATATCGGACTCTTTTGAGTCAACAGTGCAACTGGTAAGAAATGATAAGTCTTTAAAATAGAGATAGTCTTTTTGGTGTTATATATCTCATTCTACAGTATCCACAAGAACATGGAACTAAAGTTCTGCCTAGTCGAGTGATCCCAATGGGAAAGAAGTAGCTAGAGAGATAGAGTTCAATAATTCATCATTTCACATAGCCCATCTGTCATAACAATCACACATCTATCTCTATTATAAGTACAAAGAGAGTTAGTTTAAAGTTTTGTTGTTTATACATAATTTTTGTGTATGCTGAGAACCTGTTTCCTGTGCATGTGCAAGGAAGGCTTATAAAAGCATACATTACCTCCAGTAAACTTTCAGTTTTGAAGGATCATGAAGTTAGTGAGTTTTCTTTACTTCACTGTGCTGGTAATGATTGAAGGAAGTGTGTGTGAGAATTGCATTTTACCAAGAACTGCTGACCTGGAGAGGATTCTAACTCACTTCATAGCTAAAGGAGGCAGTGCAAATGAATTAGATATCGTCCTAACAGACTTCAATGTGGTCTGCAGTGCACATGGAACACAAAAGGATGGTCTACGTATAATTTCAGTTGTTGTAAACTATACTTGTTCTGGACATACAAATAGTTGTATATCAGATTCAGTTATCGAACAGATTGAGTCCGAGTGTATTAATGGACAGTGGAGTAACAGTGTACTGGGCAATAGTGTCAATATTCGCTCAACAATCACTGAAGCTAGTCTGACAACTGAAAGTAGAGAAAACTGCTCCTTCTGTTTATCGCCTGAACTAGCCAGAAGTCTCTCACTTACCACTGACAGAGTTACACACTGCGCAGGTATTGATTGCCAATCCTGAAAGTGTTTGTGTATTTTTAACTGTACAAAATACATAGAAGACTCACACGAGCCATCACTGAAAAAAAATGTCGTCATTGTGTATTTTCACAGTTACTTGTAGGACCCTGACTAATCCGTTAAATGGAGAGGTTACGATGCTTGGAAAAACACTCGATTCTATTGCTACGTACTCCTGTAATGATGGATATTATCTGCAAGGGAACACACATAGAGTTTGTTTGGATACTTCTGTATGGTCAGGAAGTACCCCAAACTGTGAAGGTTAGATACGAGTTCTTAACTGTCCGTGTATATACCTAAGACACTGTTTGCTACCCTGCAGCTCTGCCAGAAAGTTGTACAGTGACACTTTGGATTGTAATAGGCTTAGGAGTTGTCTCTGGTTTGCTTGGGCTGGTTCTACTCATCACGTGTCTGGTGACACACAAGATACATAGAGAAGTGAAATTCCTGAAATCCAAACACACAACTGTAACTACAGTCAACAACGCATCTTATGGGGTTTTTAAAGGTCCAACTATGCAATTTAATAACCATGTTTATGATACAAGCTTGTTTTTGTCATTATTTTTAATTTTAGGTAGAGACAAAGCCAGTTCAGTTGACAATGGAGAGTATGAAACAGTAACTATAAAACAACTAAAATAGATATTGTGATGCATAATTCATTTATTCTCTGACAAAACATTTCTATGTGGTGGTGGGAGGATCTGAAATACGGTGCGCTACGGATGATATCCGTTTGCGTAAGTAGCTAGAAGCTCTAGGGATGTCTCGACTGGTAAGGACGCCAGGACTAAGGTTCTCTCAGTTGAGACAGCTCTCTGCCCGAGCCAAGAAGACTAGAAAAACCACCGCCGAGCCAACGAAACCGCCACCAGGGGAACCTAGTCAGATTGATAAGAGTGAGCGGTCTGAAACTGTGACCACGTGGGGTAACCAATAGCTCTCTCTCTGGCTGGGCTATGTAGTAGTTCCTGACGGAGGAGGAGATGGTGGGACTAGATCAATCCTCTCTGATGTCAGAACGGGTCCTCCTCACACGAGAAAGGCGCTTCCCCTCCACGACAGTCTCTACCTCACATGTCTCTTGGATGCTTACCTGGCACTTGGCATGGTAGATAGTGTACATAAAGATTGCATGGCATATTGTTTTAAATTATTCCTTTACATAGCAGAAGAGCTTCCAAATGATTAGAGGACATTTTAATGCCTAAACACTAAAGCAATCAAGGGTATATAGATACAGTGAAAGTCAAAGAATGAAGTTGGCCGCATGTCTTATAACTGGGAGAGCTATTATTGTTATACACTACCACATCTAAATATTGTGTGTATGCCTCCGTTGTATTGTGCGTAGATGATATATAATTTAGCTAGGCCAGAGCCCCCCCCCTTCGCAAGTGTGTGCCTTGTTGATGGTGATTTCTGTGCTACTATATTATAGGCATCTGAGGCAGAGCAGATATTCAACAGGTCCAGAAGAGAAGGTCACCAATTCTCTGTCTCCGTATACAACAAGATGTTGCAGGCCTGGGCATCAAAGGCAAGAACCTCATCACGAATAGTAGAGCTGACAAATAAAGTGATGTATCAAACAATCTGACATAATAACTAGGTCTATTCATATTTTAGTGTGTTTAACTCCGTTCTTGTCATCTCTTCCACCTTTCTCCTCCTCTTCCTCCTCTCTCTTTCCTGCTCCACCTTCTCCTCCTCTTCTTGATTATTTCAGGGAAGTAAGCTGAGGGCGGAAATGTTTTTTAACACTATGATAAGGGATGGGGTTGAACCAGATATCCAGACATATGCCACTCTTCTAATCCTTCACACAAGGTCAAGAGTTTACAATTTTTTCCATGGAGTTTATATACAATGGGGGTTTTTAAAATGTGTAGACAAAGTGATTGGAAGTCGGCAGAAACTACTTTGAGATCAATGGAATCAAAGGTTTTTTAAGACATGAGAGCTTTCTTATTCAACTTTGATTTTGCTGACAGGGCTATCAGCTGAAGCATCTTCTACAAACTGCACAGCTGTCAAAGACAGAAGCTAGCGCTATTGTTAAGGTGAACCAGTTTGGAAACCAGTTCATAGTGTATTGTTTGGAATAGCAATGTAATTTTTCATACTCAATATTATTTTTATAGGCTATGGATCACTTTAATGTGAAGGCCGAGATATTGCCTCGTCAACTGGGAGCTTACCCTCCAGTTGTACGGGGTCTCTATGACAATTGGGGAGCTGATGGAGGAGGAGGAGGAGGAAGAGGAGGAGGAAGAGGAGGAGGAAGAGGAGGAGGAGAGAAGGAGAAAAAGGAAGAGGATGTAAAGCTAGGAGAAAGAGAACAGCCTCTAAGTACTCTATTGTCATGCTACACAATAAGTATAATATAGTACACCATTTAGATACCAGACAGTGTTCCCCTTAATCCCTATAATAACTCTACTACTACAGAAACATTATCATGGGAGGAACAAAGATAACAACTAAGTACAATATCATGTGATAGACACTTGACCAATATCACTATTCTGTTGATGGTTTAGTTATTGCACTGGAATCCCTCTATAACTGACAACCTAATACTGTCTGTAAGGGGGGACAGGAATTTGTTTGCTAGAGGGATGTCTATTAAGCAGGGTTTCATTGTACTATATATAGTACTGGCAATGAAAACTGCAAAAAGAGAGAGAGTGCTCACTCCTGCGATTGGCGTCCATTCCTTTCTGGACCTGATAGAAGATGTGGAAGGTTCTCTCTTCGGGCGCCTGGCGAATGGTCCTACTCTTCTCCAGTAGATAGGTCTCTATGTTAGCTCCAGCGATGAAACCACTCTGATCAAAGTTGATCCTGATGAACTTGCCCTGTGTAACGCATCAGACACACTTAACATAGTCATTCGTTTAAACTAATACACTACGTACCAACTTAGAAAATATTGTCACAGTATATTACAGTGGTGGCTTCAAGAATACAGAATTATACGTATTTTTCTGAAGTTTTGCTTCAAAATACAATCACCAGAACAAAAATCTGGATATGTATATATATACTACAATACACTTATAGACTGTTACTATGGCCCGTGTGCATGGCCCATTGTCATTTATATAGGTTTACAGCAATATAAAAGAGATGTATTCTTTGTATTGTATGCAAAGGGTCTAATCTAACACTAAAGGTTATAATGCCATTTAAAGGGAGAATATAATATTGATGATTGAAAATGTACACGTGACTTACAAAACGGGAGGAGTTATCGTTCTTGACAGTCTTGGCATTGCCGAAAGCCTCGAGGATTGGGTTAGCCTGCAGCAGCTGTGCCTCCAGTTCTCCCTGCTGACCGGTGAATCCAGTCTTTGTCATCAGGTGTTGACTGGCTTTCCTCACAAGCTGTTTCTCCTTGCCATGATGGTGGGAGGAGCCGGCAATCAGAGCTAGATATTGGATCACTTTCTTTGTGTTTTCTGTCTTTCCTGCTCCTGATTCTCCTCTGTTGGAGGAGGAGGAGGAGAGGAGAGGAGGAGGAGGAGGAGGAGGAGGAGGAGGAGGAGGAGGAGGAG
>JAODVQ020511766.1:0-25554 GCA_025400075.2 Phenganax stokvisi
CAAAAATCTGTTTCTGTTGACTTCATATCAAAACTCGTTAAAGCATAGCAGTGCATGCAATCTCGACATGAGCCACTATAGTTTGGACAGTTTGATGTCATTATAGCTTGTTAGAAGTTGGCAGTGTTCTTCCGTTAGGACTTCCGAACAGGTGTTAGCATCGGTTTCTAACGAGTCTTTTGTGCGTATATTCTGTTAGAAATCACTGTTTTTTTGGTGCTATTTCTTCAAAGTTCGTCAAAAGATGCGTTTCTGAAACGTTCATGTCGCGCCTGCGGGGATTTTCAGTATTTTCATTGCGTTTTCCGCTGGGTCGTAACTCGCTGAAAAATAGTTTTGTTTCAGACGGTGCTGGAAATAAGCGACCATCAATCCACGCGTGAGATATGTCGGTTGATACCAGTGCATATTGAGCGTCAGTAGCACGGTCTCTAAGTCAAGCGGTGCCTCGTCTGTGTTCGTCTCTGCGGATGCCTCGGTGGCTGGCGACCGACTGAAAGCGAGTTGTGTCAACGTTGCTGTGAGAAAACTCAGTTGAACGAACCGGTCTAAACTCTTCGGATTTCGGAGTTGATAGGTATCGAACCCGAAGTGTTCCTTGAGGTCTCGAAAAGCAGTTTCAATCTGCCACCGGTTTCTGTAGTGTCGGATAACGGCTTCTACAGGCAGTTGTAAATCCGAGGTAAATAAACAAAAATACCGATACGGTTCAGACGCCTTCCGACGTTTGCGAATGACGACGATCCGGACATCGACAGGACACATTCTTGTCCGCACAACTTTGTCTGTGACAGAGAGCGTCTCCTTATCAATAACGATGTCTCTATACTTCAGATGCGGTAGAGAGACACGGCTGCCATACCGTTGCGGTCTGCCTCTTTTTCGAGACTTCGGTGGTTTCGGTATGTGAAAGAACGCCGCGTTTGACTTGGCACGACAAAGCAAATGATGCCCTTGCGAGAGGATCTCTGTAAACACTTTACGTCTATTGAACCCTCTATCGAAAATGATAAGTCCCGGTGGCATGAGACCACATAAATGCTTCAGCACTGCGAAACTGTTAGCGTTTTCGTTCTTCGGGTCCATCATCCGTGCGGCTATCGGAAACAGGCGCGTGCCTTCGGGTGTCTCTGCCAGCCACCCGATCGCACCGAACTCATGACCGTGATGATACTTCGATTGGTTCTTGTTGCGTTTCTGATACCGCGTATTTCTGAAGAAATGCGTGCCGGCTTGTTGCTTACCATCCGTGGTGGCATGGCTTTCGTCATAGACGTAGACGCCCTTGGGATAAGCAGATAGCACTTGATGCGTCAGAGACGATGTCACTTCATCAACACACCAGACCCCGCGGGAGAGAAACTTCGGTAGAGACCAATACTGCCCGGAGGGTTGTGTTGAGAGATAGATTTGCGTCAGCGTGCCACGATGCGGCGTATTTATCAAACCTTTGACGATAGTTTGAAAGTGATTGAAGTTATTATGCTTGAATAACGGTCTAGAGTCTGATAACATAGTGTCTAAGCAGGAAAGAGGATCCATGAAAAACATCCTTTCGATAAATGTGTTCTTTATTATGAAAGGATAACCTCTTTTCTGCTATTTGTCTGTAAAAAAGTTAAAACTGTCCAAACTATAGTTACTTATAGAAGAGGGTTAAATTTAGGATATTCACCTCTTCCGCCAGCTGTTTTGGCGAAGGTATTGACAATATCGGTTTGATTTAAGTTAAGTATGTAGATTAAGTTGAACGGAATGTGAAATGTCAGAGATATTTGACGCAAATTCCTCTGATGTAAAAAAAAACACATTTTTTCAACACAAAGTGATCGTTTTGCCCTGCTTGTACGCCTTTACATAGTGTAAAGGGCATTACGGATAAGGATGCAGCATTGCCAGGGAAAAATAAAGACAGTAGTCATGAAGCATTGATCGCACTCATTGATGAACATGAACCACTGCTAAGAAGTATTATTCAGTCGGACATTCACAACTCGTTCGACGCTAACGATGTTTTTCAAGAAACAGTCTTGGCGATTCTTGAACACTTTTCGGCAGGAAAACCCGTAGAACATCCGAAAGCGTGGATGGTAAGGATTGCCAAAAACAGGTGTGTTGACTTTCACCGTCAACAACAACGAGACAGCGTCAGAGACTCGGAGTTGGCAGCTTTTATCAGTTTTGGGGCTTTTGGCGGCGGTGTCAGTATCGCTGATGAACAGCATCAGGTGGTTGTTGTGAAAGAGGTTCATAATGTGATTGCGGAAATGAAGTCCATCTATAGTGATGTGGGAAAATTGTATATCAAAGGGTACACCACCGGTAAAATTTCGGAGCTGTTAGAAATTCCGGAAGGGACGGTGAAATCCCGGCTTCGGAAGTTTCGGCAGTTGATACGCGGGTATCTCGAAGAGGATATATTACCATCGAAAAAGAAGAAGTCGTAATTGCGATTTTCGCACAGATGTCTTGCACCGAGCATCTCGTCGCGAGTTATTTTTGTTGCAGTGGGATCGCCTCACTGCTGTGTTCCCTGTTCCGCGCACCGTGCGTGATAACGGGTTGATAGATAAGACAGGTCAAGCTTTATGTGCTTGACATTTTTCCTAACTATTGATATTTTACAAATACCCCTTACGGGGAAAGGAAGAGAAAATGATTAGAATTTTTAACCGCAACCGCAACACAATCGGACAGTTAATGGTTGCACTGATATTTTTGGGCACGTTTGGATTTTTGTTTATGTTTGATGGATTTGCCGCAAAGTCTGAGGCAAAGAGTTGCTGTGGTGGCGCGCCAGCAGTGACGACCTTCGCAGCGGACAGCAGTGGCGACTTCGGAAGTGACATTCCGATGGATGCCGAATCCAGTGGCGGATGCTGCGGCGATCAGGATAAACCTATCCCATCAAGCAGTAACAACAATGGTGATGGTGGTGGTGATGGTGGTGATGGTTGTACTTGTTTAGGCACCGATTGTGGTTCCTGTGGTAATGGCAAATGCGATGGTGGTAGTAAACCAGGCTGCCCGGATAATAGCAGCTGCAGTGGGACCGACTCCTGCTCTTGCGATGGATCTATCTGTAATAATAGTTCCAAATGCAGCGGGTCTTGCTAATGAAGAACTTAATCAACTCATGTGAGGGATTAACACCATTCCACGGCGTGTTAGGCGACATTGATCCTGCAACTTGGGCGTTACCAGACGGTGCTACTATCCGTCTGGGGCGCGGACGCGTGCGGTCCATGGCATTTTCGCCGGATGGTGCATACCTTGCAGCCGGGACCAAAATCGGTTTATGGTGGTATGAACTTCCCACAATGCAGCCTGTTGCATTGTGGGAAACCGAAAGGGGAATGGTTTCTGCCATCTCCTTTTCATACGATGGACATTGGATTGCTACCGGCAACGACGATGGCATTACTAAAGTATGGAATGTTCAACGAGCGGACTGTTTAACAGAGATGATGCGTCAAACACACGCTAGATATCTAGGAGTCTCACGCCTTGCCTTTTCGCCCGATAATCAATGCCTCGCTGTAACTGGGACACATGATGCTATTGTTGACATCTGGAACGCTGAAACAGCCACACGGGTAATGCAATTCTATGGTGCTTCTCAAGTAGTTTTAAATTCTGGTAGCGTTATTCGTCCTGTCACTTTTTCACCTGATAGGCAGCTGTTAGCATGTTTAAATCCGACTGACTCTATTTCCATCTGGAATTTAAATGCAGAAGTCTGTATCGCCACTTTGACTGAATACACTGGTGTTGCGGAGAGCCTTTGCTTTTCAGCGTGCGGCGGTTACCTTGCGGCTGGGGGCCGTGGAGGCAACGTTCAGGTATGGGACACAAACACATGGAAGATGTCCAGGACTTACGCGGACTATGCTAAGTCTCGTGTTAGTCTTGCTTATTCACATAACGGAATTCTTTATGCTACAGAGATTTCTGATAACACTGCTATTGTAGCGGATATGGAGCAGGACGAAAAACGTCGGATATCCGTTAAAGAGATAGGGATCCTCCAATATGCCAAGTTTTCGGAGGATTGCCACTTTGCTGTTGCTGGTGAAAAGAAGTGGGCAGTGTGGACAACCAGCGATTCTCAACCCCGTAAGTTTCCACATGCACATACAACCTTTCCAGATTCTGTGGTGTTTTCGCCAGATGGAAAAACATTGGCAGCTGGTTCTTGGAATAATGGTGTGAAAGTGTGGAATATCACAGAACCTTCACAGCCACCAATCCATTTCGATCTACCCGGCAAAAACCATTGTGTGGCTCTATCTTCTGGTGGCACATTTCTGGCAATCGGTATTGATAGAGATACCGTCAAGCTTTGGAATGTTGGAGAAAATACACCCACAAGGACATTGGCACTCAGCGAAAAGGATAGGGTAGTGCGTTCAGCAGCATTTTCACCTCAAAGCAATCTGATTGCTTGTGGAGATAATAAAGGCGATTTGCATCTCTGGGGTGAACAGCCTGAGGGAAAACGATATACCGTCACAGCACATCAGGGGGTAGTTGATTTTGTCGCCCTAAGTCCTGATGAAAGACATCTCGTGAGTATGTCGGTAAACGGCTCTCAAGATTCCCTGCTATGGTGCGTTGAAAGCGGTGAAGCCGTTGATATGCTTCCAAATAACATTAGGAAGATAGCATTTTCACCTTGCGGTCATAAGATTGCTTGTGGCATGCAAAAGCAAATCCTATTGTGGGATGTCAATCGCTGTCGAACTATCTTGACTCTTCCTCATGACCAACAAAGTTGGTGGCCATTTGCCTTGGCGTTTTCACCTTGTGGGCGATATCTTGCTTCTGGTGCGTGGTGGCATAGGGGCATGGGGATAAAAAAGGTTGCACTTAGGTTATGGGACGTGAGGACAGGCGAAAATATTGCTACTTTCCGTGGACATCCTACAGATATCCAATGTCTCGCTTTTTCACCTGATAGTACAGTTTTGGCAAGTGGGAGTTATGATAACACAATTTTGTTGTGGAACATGAAACCTCATTTACAAACGGATGTATCCTTATAACCTATACTCCGTACTTCTAATTTTGCTTTTTGGTATTTATTTTTTCAACTCTTGTGGTTCTAACATTCAGCAAACAATGTCCGGTGGATCACAGAAAAAGATATATGCGAAATGAACGGCTAATGCGTATCTCCAAATGTCCGTATCCTGTTCGGATCCTTATGTGACGCGGGTTTATCTAAAAATGCAAAAATGTATCAAAACAGGTGCGGAGTGTGGATTATAAAACTCATCTACCAAGTTATGAGACTTTATGACGCAATTGCCTCCGGCTTCAGGCACCTTCAGCAGAATAGACTCCGAGGCGGATTGTCCATCTTGGGCATCTTTATCGGGATGGCAAGTGTGCTTTGCATGATGGCAATCGGGGACGGTGCGAAGAAGATCATTGTCGATAACATCAAAAAACTCGGAGGACCAAACCACGTTCAATTCTTAACCCGGAAAGCTTTTTATAGGCAAAGGAAGCTAGTACGAAAAACTACAGAGCGCTATACCTTTAGCGATACGCTGGCTATTGAAGCGTTATGTCCAAAGGTCACAGCAGTCCTCCCGAGGAATCTGGCCCCCGATGTCTTCGTCACCTACAAAGGTAGAGAATTCAGACCCAATGTAGAAGGTATCACCCCTGGTTATGAACACCTGATGTCCTGGCATGTTCAAGAAGGGCGGTTTATCTCAGAGAATGATATTGAACATGCCCTACAAGTTTGTGTACTGGGTGCCAATGTTGCCACAGAATTATTCGGAGACAACTCCCCTCTCGGAAAAGAGGTGGAGATTCGGTTTCATAACCTGCACACCCCGGTAAGAATGCGCGTTGTCGGCAAACTGATACCCAAAGGAAGAAGTCTCATCTGGCTCTCTTTAGATGATGCCGTCTGTACTCCCCTGACAACTTTCCAACAACGAATTTCAGGAAAACGCCATGTTGAATCTTTGATGGTCTTTTTTAACGAGGATGCAGATGTCAACCGTGTGATTCAGGATGTTAAGGTGGTGCTTCGTAGAAGACACCGTGGGAAGGGTGATTTTATTCGCACTTGGAAACCAGAGCGTAACATCAAGCGACTTGAACGTATTGAAAAGATGATAAAGATCGCATTGGGCGGTATCGCTGGTTTCTCGCTATTTGTCAGCGGCATTGGCATTATGAACATCTGCCTTGTCTCTGTTGGAGAAAAGACGCGCGAGATCGGTCTGCGGAAAGCCGTTGGTGCAAGACGCATCAATATTTTCTATCAATTCTTGACAGAATCCATCAGTCTCTGTTTCTGTGGCACTATTCTCGGTATTGTGGGGGGTTGGCTCTTCGCCCACGGTATGGCACGCGTTGCTGTCCGCATCCTACCGATTGTGGAGGTGTGGCCGGTGGTGCTGTCTGTGCGATGGATGGTGATTTCTGTCCTCTTTTCAATCTTTATGGGTATCATTTTTGGTGTCTATCCTGCTATACGGGCAGCACGGATGACACCCATTGACGCGCTCCGAACGGATACATAACACAAATAGTTATCAGTTATCGGTGAAGCATTTTTTTTGAAAACCTAAAACTGATAACCATTCACAAGGAGAAGTGATTGAAACCACACATAAATGTTTTAACCGTTTTGCTACTCTCACTAACTCTCAACACTGCTTACGCAGACCGGTTCATGGCAATGGACATGCGGGGACTCCAATCCGGCACCACTCCTCTTGAAACCACTGATGTACTTAAAGATTTTATGGTAACCCCAACGCAGATGGGAATGCAGATGCATGCGATCGGTGCCATGTTCGCACCTCACAGCAGAATCACGCTCATGGCAATGATGGGTTATCAGCAACGCAACATGGAGATGGAAGGCGCGCACGATCATAAAGAAGGACATCATGAACACCCAGTAGGCACGCATGAGATGTCAAGCGCGGGAATCGGTGATATTAAACTGGAGTCCCTCCTGACGTTATGGAAGACAGATCATCTTAACTTTATCAGCAACATCGGCGTTTCACTCCCGACAGGTTCAATTGCACAAACAGGGACAGATGGGAATGTCCTTCCGTATCCGATGCAACTCGGCAGTGGCTCTTTTGAAGGGAGACCTGGTATAACCCTTTTTGGGTATCACGGCAACTGGTCTTACGGCAGTCAACTGCGCGGCACATTTCCGATCCATGCCAACGCCAACGAGTACCGGCACGGCAATACCCTAACGGCTACAGCATGGGGTGCGAGACGACTCAACAACTGGCTCAGTCTCGGCGGACGGTTTCTATTTTCGCACAGTGGACATATTACCGGTAGCCATCCTGATTTGAATCCAAACATGAGTCCGAGTCATCGTCCTGACTTCCGCGGTGGCACGCGACTGGACTTCGCCGTTTCCAGCAATCTGATGGTGCCATCAGGAAACCCATTGGCTGGACAACGTCTTGCGGTTGAATTTCAAATGCCTATCCACCAAAATCTCACAGGTACACAACTTAAAAACAGATGGAGGATCATCCTCGGATGGCAATATGCCTTCCGCTTGTAATGAATACAATGAACTTTTACCAAAAAATCCTTTTATGTGCGATTGTGCTACTTGCCTGCTGGATACGCGTCCACGGTGTAGACAGGTTACCAGATGGTCAGTTTACCTCCAATGATGCCTATCTTTTTGCTTCACAGGCACAAGAGATTAGTGAACAAGGTGTCCTCCCCGCACGCGATATGCACCGCTGGCTACCACACGGCAGAGACAATGGACAGATATTTCCACTCTATGCTTATGCCATCGCCTACACCCACAAAGCCATCGGCTGGATGTCTCCAAAACTCGAGCCTTATCACATCCAAATTTATCTTTCTGCTATCTGTTTCACGCTCGGTTTGTGTGTGCTTGCGTTTTTTCTTGCCCGCGGCTACGGAGTCGTTTTCGCTGCAATTGTTACGCTCCTTCTGGCAACGCTGCCGGGGAGCATAGAACGCAGTGCTGCGGGTTTCGGCGACAGAGATGCATGGTGCTGGATGCTCGGCATATTTGCCGTCACCAGTTATCTATGGAAAGAAGGCATAGAACCCGGACGACGCAGATGGATTGCCACCGCACTCGCTGGATCCACCGTTTTCTTGGGTGGACTGAGTTGGGAAGGCTTCGGGTTTTTCGTCTTAATGATTGTGGCAGTGGAACTCTATAAGTTCTGTAGCACGGACACAGAACACCACCTCAAAGAATACCTCCTTTGGACCCTAATGTTTGTCCCGTGGCTCTATCTCATCAGTCCTGCCTACCGAAGCGGATACGGTTTTTCAACGCACGTCGCCGCCCTGATGCTACTTCCGCCCTTAACAGTCTTGGTACTCCGTGGCGCAAGGTATCTGCTTCTCAAACGCGTCGAACACCTTCGTCCACACCCTCGAAAACTCGCGTGGGGGTTAACGCTGCTGAGCATTGCAGCGGGAATCGGTTATATTTTCATGCAAGCCGGCACGTTTTCCGAAACGGCGTACCCATTCCGCGAAAGCCAACTCATGCAGAGCGTCGGCGAGTTAGGCGATCCGAATTTCAGATATTGGGTAGGGCGATACGGTGCCGTGTTCGTTTTAGGCAGCCTCGGGCTGATAATCGCTTCGCTCCATTTGTGGAAATGGTGGAGCCTCCCGTTGGTCATCTCACTTGCGCTGTTTATCGGTACAACCTTCTTTCGCACACAAGTCAATGGGTGGATTGGATCGGATACGTGCAACACTATTTTTCTCGTTTCGTTGGGGCTGACAGTTCTATCTTTGGCTATCGCTTGCCTCCGAAAAGAGAGCGGAGAAAACGAATTGATAACACTCGCGATGTTGGCATGGTTTCTGTTATGGGTGGGACTCTCGCGGGGTGGTAAACGGCACGACTTCTTTATCGGGTTGCCACTCGCTTACGGCACGGCGTGGCTCCTCTATTTCTCTCCCGTGCACCTCATACAAAGGCTCAAAGATGCTGAAATCTTGTATCCACGTGTTAAGGAAAAACTCGCAACTGCCATCTTTGCTGTTATCGTGTTGCTCGCCGTTCTTTTCTGGACACCGATCGGTGGACATGCCACCAAGTCAATTTACGCTGCCGCCCGCATGCGCCCACCTATCCCGGGGCAAAACAGCAGGTCAGAGGTGTTTAAATGGATGCACGATACGCTTCCCAGAGAATCCGTAATCGCAGCCAATTGGGGATACGGTACACAACTCAACGTCCTCGGTGGTGTCAGGACAGTTGTTGACTCCGACCATTTTATCCCCCACTGGATACATCTCTATTACCGACACGTCTTTAGTGCACAAGACGCACACGAAGCACTTGAATTCCTCAAAACGCACAAAGCCACGCACCTGATGCTAACAGAACGGGGTGTGACATCCAGTGCTCAAAGATATTCAACCATGGGAAGCGATGAAAACAGCGATAGGCAGTTTGAACCCTATCAACTCACGCGAACAGAGACCCCCATCGGAACACCATACCGGATGCAACCGCGAGGCACAGGCACCCCGTTAGACTACATTGAAATTGTCCGCCCTTCGCCTGACACAGTATCCATTACCGCGCATTTTAAACATGAAAATGCGGCAGCCGCTACAGAAGAACTCGGTGCCAGCTTGATGAAAGATGTCCGTGTAGAACGCATCGTCAACACTCCAACCTCTCGAATTTCGGTGGAGATTGAAGCTGGCGGACTTGTTTTAGACTTTGACGCTGACACCCGCTTGCGCGGCGGCTATTACATTCCATCACTCGGTTGGAACAGTCTCGCTGTCAAGTTATTTCTACGCGGTGAACACAGCGATATTTTCGTTCCGGTCTATCCAACAAATGACAGTACAGCAAAAGACATCAAAGTCTGGGAAATTCGCTATCCGGCGGATATAGAGACGGATGAGAAATACCTCGCGACTGAGCCGGAGGCAGCGGGTAAAAAATAAATTGGGACAGGCGTGAGGCGCAATGAATTGCGCTAAACACTATAAAACATTAATCCCGCCACCGGTCTTGGAATTGAGCGACCATCGCTTCGGGAGCACCGTGCTGTGCTAAGAAGTCCACAAACGCTTGATAGAGCCTGCGCGCCTCTGCTGTGTCGGATTCAAATCGGTTATTCAGTTGTGCAGGATCAGACGGTAAGTGGAATAAAGACTTCGGGGCACCGCGGTTTTCCAAGAGCAGAGACCATGTACCATCCGTGATGCTGCCGTGCGGACTACCGCCATCAGGACTCCAACCCCCGACCCATGCACCGTGCGTAATCGCATACTCGCGTCCGGTGTTGGCTTCACCCATGATCGCAGGGAGTAGACTGTTGCCTTCTACCTGTGCCCCGCGTTCTGCACCGAATACATCGAGGACGGTCGCAGGGATATCGACGATGCTTGCAAGCGCGTTTGTATGGTGTGGTGTCGCATCCGGATGATAGACTAACAGCGGAATGTGGACGATCTCCTCATACATACTCAGATTCTTGGCGAGCAGCCCGTGTTCACCTAACAAAAAGCCGTGGTCTGCCATGAAAATAATCATCGTATTCTCGGTCAATCCCATGTACTCAATTTTCCGTAGCAGCTGCCCGATCCAATTGTCAACCAGCGATGCCTCCGCACGGTAGAGCGCGTTGAGACGTTCCGTCTCGCGTTCATTCATCGGATTGGGACCGTAAGGCGGATAGATCGGTTCCGGTCCGTCGTAATCGCTTGCATCGAAACGTTTCAGGTACCATTCGGGTGCATCCCACGGTTCGTGTGGATCAAAGGTATCCACCATCAGGTAGAAGTTTTCGTGTTGGTAGTTCCGCTCTAACCAATCACAAGCCGTTTGCATCGTCTGTGCAACGAAAGTGTCCGCCTCTGTCTGCCGAAAATCGGTATTTCTAATGTGATTTCCGAGTCCAGCGGGCAACCTATTCGGATGCGTGCGTGTATATTCGCGGTACCGCAATGCATCTTGGGATTCATAATCGTACGGATGCGTCTCTAAGCAGTCGCCTTCCTGTCCGCGAATCCACTTCCAACCGGTGAACCCGCGATAGTAAAAGAAACCGTTGTTGATATGGTGCGGCGTATCCGCGATCATCATACTCACAACGCCTGCTTTCGTCAAGGAATTCGCTATGACCGGTACATCCCGTTTGAGCGGTTCCCATCCGCGCCGACAGATACCGACCTGTCCTGTTACCAGATCCCCTCGAATCGGCACAGTCGGGTAACTACACACATAAGCTTTATCAAAAACGACACATTTCTCCGCGAAGGCGTTTAGGGAGGGTGTGTACCCTTTCCCGCCATAAATTGCGAGGTTATCGCGTCGGAATGTATCCGAAATAATGTGGATGATGTTCATATTAATGTCTCCATTGGTAAAGTTTGCTACGGCACACGGCGGGTGCCACCTACATTTTCGTCAACTTTAATTTTTTACGGTTGGTTCGTAGTAGTGCGATTTATCGCACGTCCACAGGTCAACAACGGGAGACCATGAATTGCCCTACTACGAACCGGGTTTACCTTTAATTTGAAGATCGACATATTGCTACTTTTAATCGAACTCACACTATCTCATATTATACACTGCCTTCGGTTTCCCGTGTAGTCTTTTCACGGGTTGCCATCTGTACGACAGCGGGCAACAATCCGTAAATACCCCAAAAAGGGACACCAATCGCATCTCCATTTAAGAGGTTGTTGACCGTGAAATGCACCAGCAAAGAGATCTCTGCTGCCATCAATCCGATGACGATAGAACGGTAAAAGCCGTCGTCTATTGTTCGCAACGCTCGAAATCCGTAGCGTAAGAAGGCGAAAATCAGCCATACCCATACGCCTAACCCGACGATTCCCAATTCCGCCATCACTTGAAGGTACTCACTGTGTGCACCGAGTTGATACTGCGCCGTGTAACTCCCGACGAGTGCCACGTCTTCTTCATAAAGCATCGCGAACGCGCCGTAGCCTTTCCCCAAAATTGGACTTTCAAGGAACATCACAACCGCTTGTCCCCATCGGAGGAGACGCGCTCGATTTGAAGCATAACTGACATCCACTGCGGAGGAGACCCGTTCAATAATGATGTCGTAGACACCCGGCAGATTTAGGCATACGAGTAAAATAACACCCGCCGCACCGATAAACACGATCTTTTTATGCGTAACGCCTCTCCCGAGTTGGAGCAGCATAAAACCGACCGCGACGATGACAGAGAGCCAGACCCCACGCGAGAAACACATCAGGAGGCCGACACCGAAACAGACGAACCACGCCATCCATAACACGCGGTCATAGGGACCATTATCGAATAGGAAGCGGCTGAGGCAGACGAGAAAGAAAATAGCGGTGAAGGCACCGTAGACGGAGTAATTCGTGAACGGCGCGCTCCGATACGCACTCGTCCACTGCCAAGCATCAATATGGTAAATTAAAACAATAACCGTCCAGATGACAGCGATCGCAGCAGAAGGAAAGGTAGCAATAAACAGTCGTTTCAGAGTCGTTCTGTTTCGGATAACAGTATAGACGATGACACTAAACAGGATATACACCGTCGCACGCAGCGCGCCTTTGAGTGTACCAAAAAGATCCGGCGTATTGATGGCTGAGAGGAAGGTAACGAAGATATAAAGGCAGAGCGGAACGAAGAAAGGAAAAGTGTCCTCCGACTTCTCCTTTTGGAGGGCGCGATCCACTATTTTTTGCCCGCAGTAAACGGCGACGAGGATGCCTAATAGCGGTTCTGTCGGGGTTTGAATCTCAAAACGTCCGGGGAGGATGTAGCGAAACGAGAACGGCAACGCGACGAAAAGCAGATAGACCGCGAGTTCCATACCGAAAAAGACGAAAGCGGCAGTCGCCGCCAGCAAACTGAAAAGCGGGAGCGGCGTATCGGTGTATTTACCGATAATGCCTCCGAATATAAGACAGACCACAAAAGGAAGGATTCGCTTGCCGTGCTTTAAAAACATCCGGGAAAGACTATCGGTCACCGGTTAAAATTTCATTTTCACACCTAACCCGATTGCAGTACCGTCTAAAATCAAGTTAAGCGGTGTAGCACCGGTTGTCTCTACGGTATTGAGGATGCGTTTCACCTCAAGGTTGAGAGCGAGATTATGTTCCCACTGCATCACTTCTGCACCGATAAGGACATATCCGGTTGGGCCGGCAGAACTACCGTCGAAGCTGATGCCTTGTGCTTCAATCAGGTCAATTGCGCTGCCGCTAAAACGCGTCCCCAAGAAACCGACACCGCCGCCTAAATAGATCGGAAGAAAATCGGAGAGCAGCACCGGACGATAGATGAATTGATAGGAAATAGGAATCAGTGTGGCGGAGAGGTTCGCCGATAGCGGTGGCGGTATATCGAGCTCCATCTGCCAATATCCGATCTCAACACGGGAATCTAATTCCGGTGTGTGTTCAAATACAACAGAAAGGGTTGGCAACAGGGCACCTGGTATTTGCGACACACCGACGCTCTGAAGAATATTGGTTAAATCGCCTAACTCTGGTTTATACGAAAAGAGCGAAAGTTGAAACGCTGGAGAATGGAGGTGTTCACCCAAAAAATCTCGGATAGGTGAGGGTCTTAACGCTGTGGTATCAACAGCATCCGCGGGTGTTAGGCAGCTCATGAGGAGTATTAGAAACATGAAACATGCAAATACCAGACGCATATCAAGAGGGTCCTTATCCGATGAATGCTATAGCGGGGTGAAGTAACAACGGTGGGCGGGAAGACCCCGCCCCTACGTTGAAATGAAAGTTAGGCTACATCACTGCGCCTGCGGGGAGCAGAATGATTTCAGCCCTGCGATTCATCGCTCTGCCAGCGGCAGTATTTTGTGGGGCGATGGGGTTGGTGTGCGCCATGCCGACCGCTTCGATCCTGGCGGCATCAATCCCTTTGGACTGTAGATATTTCGATGCTGAGTTGGCGCGTGCCTGTGAGAGGTCCCAGTTGCTCCTGAAACCGCCACGCAACACCGGCGTACCGTCAGCATGTCCAACAACCACAATTTTCGCATCCGATGCCATGAGTTGATCAACGACACCGTCGAGCATCTCTTTCGCTCTGCTGGATAAACCGGTCTGTCCGCTGCCGAAATTGACGGTCGTAACCAACATCGGTTTCTTGGCTGCCTCTACTGTGTTCATGGCGACCTGTTCTTTCACAGCCATCAGTTCAGATTGAAGCTGCTTTATCGCTGTACTATTCATTTCACCGGTCTGCCCTACAGCATCAATCTGTTTTTGCAATTCGGCATCACCGCTTTTCGCGGCATCCATCGCTTCTTTGCCTTGCATGTCAATGGCTTTCGTGAGGTCCGCGCGGAGTTGTGCATCGCCTTCTTTGGCTTTTTGCTCTGCAGCAGCGATCGTGTCGGCATCACCTTGTTGAGAAGCGGCAATCGCCTCTTCTTTCGCTTTGGAGACTGCCTCCATTGTATCTTTATTGTTCTGATCAACTTTGCCGTCTAACATCGTGATTTTGTTCGACATGTCAGAATCGGCTTGTTGCATCTGTGCGACATGTTCATTCTTCCACATTTCAAACTCTTCTTGGTTCAACTTGCCGCAGCTACTAACAACAAGCGCAACACCGAGAAGAGCAATAATTGTGAAAGCAGTTCTATTTAGCATGGATTCCTCCTAAGTTTTTAACAACAATTCAGAACGTTGCTTGTGAATCCGCATTTCATAAAGTGCGGTTCTCAGGTTACGTCCTAAATTAGATAGACTCTATTGACTCGGAATTCTTCTCAAATCCCGTTTTGAATGTATGTATGCAGACGAAATCGTCATCTGATCCGAGCGCAGACAATAATTTTTAACGCCAGAAATTGCACCACTAACTTGCAAAATACGGAAGACCTGTAAGCAATTGACCTTCACAAGTGCCTTTATTACAAATTATATCATTTTTCTCTAAAAAAAGTCAAAAGTTTTTTTCAAGCTTATCAGTAGCACGGGATAGATGCCAAAACTTCCTTGATTTTTCATCCGAGATAAGATAAAATTCAGTTTAAGCGTCACGAGATGATTATCACTACCAACAAAGGGACGACCGACAGCATGGGACAGATAAGCATTATTTTAATCACAGGTTTACTCTTCCTTTTCTCCTTTGAACCACCGCAAAGCAGCCTGAACATCAGCGATATGCAAGTGGTCTTCTGGACGATCGTATTGACCGGTTTCCCTGTGCTCATCACGTGCTTCGTGACGGCGTACGTCGCCCGGACATTTCCGGCAGATAAAGAGGAGAACCTACCGAAACTCTATCGTCTACGACGCTTCATGATTGTCTTTGAGTGTATCAGTTTAGCGGCATATCTGTGCAATCTCTACCTGTTGAATTTACCGGCATTGATTAACAAACACCTCGCCTTTTTCCCGATGGAACACCTGCGTCAAACAGTCGCCTTGCTGCCCCTCCTCATTGGACTCTTATGTATCCGGCTCGCATTTTACCAAGTGAGTCGCCTCCAATCAAGCCACTACCGCGAAATTGCGAGCCTCCAATTCAAGTTCCTGCTCATCCCGTTGCTACCGATGTTCGTCTATTTCGTGATCATAGACGCTTTGCAGTGGCTTCCGTATTCAGCGAAAGTCTTCATTGTAGAACATCCGTATATACTTATCGGGTTGATCCTGCCGGTGATCGCCTCAGCTTATGTCCTTGCCCCATTACTCATGCAGCTGCTATGGAAAACGAAACCGCTGGCATCCGACTCAGCGTTGAAGGTAAAATTGGACCGTTTAACAAAACAGAGTGGTGTAAAATATCGGGACATTGTGGTATGGCAAACCGGTTCCCTGTTGATAGCGAACGCTGCAGTTGCCGGTACGCTTCCAAGGAACCGTCGAATTTTCCTAACAGACGCACTCCTTGAATACTTTACAGACGAAGAGATCGAAACCGTTGTCGCTCATGAACTCGGACATATCCGCTACAGACACATTCCGACCTATATGCTCTTTTCACTTTTCTATCTATTGAGCTACCCATTTTTCTACGTCTTTGTTGAGGCACCGTTAGTAGCATATTTCGGCGAGTCAGAAATCTTGGCAACTTTAAGTCTGTTAGTGTTTCTAACCGTCTATTTTGTGTTTATCTTCCGGTATCTGTCGAGGCGTTGCGAGCATCAGGCGGATCTATACGCGGTCGCACTGACAGGAAAACCGGCAGCGTTTGAGAACGCTTTGCTGAAATTAGCAGTGTTGAATTCCGTGCCGAAATCCATCCGTCGCTTTTTTGAAATTTTCAACACGCACCCGTCTATTGATCGGCGGATCGATTTCATCAATCAATGGATAGAACAACGTTCCGCGATTCAACGTTACAAAAAATACCTGCTTGAGGTCAAAATCTTAATTGCCTTGCTCCCCATATTCGGTATCCTTGCCTGGCTCCTGTTCGTGAAGACGTGAAACAGTAGCAGTTGTAACATCCGATCAGGAATCTATTCTGTCTCAGTAGCGGGATCCTCTTCTGCGTTCCGAGTCTCCGGTCAGGTCTCAGTTTCAGTATCCTCTTCAATCGCGAACTGCAGCCGTTCCACTATACGGTGCAACGGCAATTCGTACTCTTCTTGGAGACGACGCTTCTCATCAGCGATGTGGAAGGCAACGAGTAACGGAACCTTCTGCTCGTCAAACCCTTTTCTAAGATAGGATTCAACCAAACCCTTGACATAGTCAATGAGTTCAGCGATGGCTTCTGCCGTTAACTCCTCAGTCGGTTTGATCATATAAGAAGTTCCGAGTATCACAAAGCGAATTGGCTTATTAAGATCGTGTTCTTGCTGTTCCATTATGTTGTTATTGACCCCTTTCGTAAACTTTAAGGGTTATTATGAGTCGTCGGTTATCACTCTTAGTCCCGTAGGGACGATATGTTTATAGGGCTTGATACATTGTCTCAGTACACGGTGCGACACCTGTCCATTTCTCAAAAGCGATAGCCCCTTGATAGACTAACATTCCGATGCCCCCAAGTGTACGACAGCCGCGTGCGTCAGCGGCTTGCATTAAGGGTGTCACCGGGGGCGTATATACAATATCGTAGACGATCGTCCTCTGTTGAAGCCAATCGGCAGAAATCAGTAACGGATGGCTCACATCCATGCTTGTGGTTGCGGTATTGACGAGGAGCGCGCTCTGATGGACAGCGTCGGGTAATCGCGTATCCGTAAGTCCCATCCCGTGGATATGAACATCGGTTTTTCGCGCCATCTCATCTGCCAAGGAGACCGCCTTCTCCGCTGTACGATTGGCAATTGTGATGGATGCGACGCTGGCAAGTGCTAATGCAACGACTACAGCTCTTGCAGCACCGCCTGCACCTAAGACGACAACATCTTCGCCTACCGGTACAGACATATTTCCATTCTCTTCCAATGCTCTCAAAACACCGGGGGCATCGGTATTGTCGCCATGTATCCCATCCTCATTAAAACTGAGCGTGTTCACTGCACCAATAAGTTCCGCTTCCCGCGAAATCGAAGTAAGAGACGGGATGACTGCCTGTTTATGCGGAAGCGTCACGTTAATACCGATGACATTAATCGCTTTAAAGCCTGCAATTGCGTCCGCTAAATCATCGGGTCGGACATGAAAAGGGACGTATACATAATCAAGTCCGGCTTTCACAAAAGCAGCGTTGTGCATCTGAGGCGAACGGCTATGTTCGACCGGATCCCCAATAACACCGACGATACGGGTATGTCCAGTCAGATGTTGTCGTTTTCCTTGCGGTTCGATAAGGCATGTCTCAGGTTTCATGTCCCTTTCCGTCTTTTACTTTCCTTTATCAGCTATCGGCTTTCAGCGTTTAAGAGATTTCTAATTAAATCAACGCCTCTTTGCTGTCTGTTGATGGCTGGAGACTATTACTCTTTAAGTAAACCTTCAACTGTCCGCTTTGCCACTTCCATTTTAGGATAGCGAATCTCACGATAGCCGCGGACTTCTTCAACACATTCTAATGCTTGGAGATGTCTTTCATACCCTTCAGCATCGCTCGGCGCGAAAGTGTCAATCACACGGGTAATATACCACTCCCGGAACGCCTTCTCCTTCGCGTGCCATTCGGGGAGCCAACGTCTCAGAAACTTCATCCGCTTCATCAGATTCAATTGCCAGTTTCGGGTGTCAATATCTGCCTCAAAATCGATCCCCATGACAGTGAAATGCGGGCGATTGAGATGTATGTATGTAATTTTGTCGCCGTTTTCTGTATCGACTTTATACAATTCCTTGTCACGTTCCAATTTCTCTTCGCTTGTGAGCAGATGCGCCACGTAGACTTCATCTTTAATCAGCATCACCTTGTGAAGATAGCGTATTGCGGCTTCTGTCGCCCGATAGTTGTACGTTTCCGAATCGTTGGCGTGCACCTGTTTTATCTTTTCAATGTACATCCGGGCGTAATTAAGATTCTCAAATTGGACGAGATCGTAGACGTAGCGTGCCAGTATCCGATGAATATCGTCCGAACCGAGGTCTAAGGTCTCTACGGTACCTTCAACGAGTGCCACGTATGCTTGCGCCAACCGTTTGCCGTTGCGCTTTTTCTGGAGAATCTGTCGTTTTTCGGCGAGCATCTCGGCGTAAGTCAACTGTTTAGGCGCATCGTCCGTTATCTGATACGGATCAAGTGCAAGCCTCCGTCCTACATTAAAAGCCTGCATATTCGTCTCCAAATCGGCATGGGGTACCATCTGCTTGAGAGCTAATTGGAGCGGTTCGAGTTCAAGGGGTATCAGCTGTCGTTGAAACGCGGTGCCGAGGAGCATGATGTTCGCGTATAATTTGTTTCCGAACAATTGCTCAGAGACAGTGAAGAGGTCAGTCCCGAAATAGGCATCGCTTCGGGTATGCGTCTGTATGGCTTCCTCAAGTGTATCGGTATCAAATTGGTCTTTACCGATGAGTGTAGATATTGTTTCTGTTTTTGCGGTATTCACCACAGCAGCGGTTCTATCCGGTGATGCGACGCGGAACAGGGAGTGCGCTGTGATGCCGCGGACTGCCTCCAAGATGTCGAGTCCGAGAAGCAGGTCCGCCTTCCCGTAGGGAATCATTGGGGAAGCGTGGAAACCCGGTTGCGTGTATGTAATATGTGTATAAACACCACCGTTGCGAATTGCCAATCCCTTCCGATCACAGAAGGTTACATCATAACCTTGGAGATATCCAGCAACGACGAGGACCTTGGAGATCGTACCGATCCCCATGCCGCCGACCCCTCCAGCGTACATATTCCAACTCCGTTCAAACGGGATGCGTCGCGGTAGGGGTAAGGGTGTGTCATTCAAGAGATCTTGATACGGCACCGCCACTGCCTGTTCTTGAGGCGGACGTTTACGTGTGACGATAACTTCTTCAAACGCTGGACATGCGTACTTAATGCGCGCACACGCGCCATCGGTGACGCAATTGGATTGGTCAATAGCGATCTTTTCACCGTAATCGGTACCAATAACTTTTAGACCCGGACACCCTGTCTCTGTGGTACACTCCCGACAAAATTCGCAGACTTCCTCTGTAATATTAATATGTTTCTCTGATTTTAAGAACCCGTCTTTGGCTATGGTACTGCGTTGTTCGCGGCGGAGACGACGCTGATAGGTAATCGCGCACTCTTTATCCGCAATAACGATCTTGACACCGGGTTTAAGTACCGTTTTTTCTAAGTATTTTTTGTAATTCACCCGATCCTCTGGGTTGGTGCGCACAATTTCTATTTCGGAACTACCGGCGAGCCCTTGAGCGACTTTCTCAATATCTTGTGCGAACGTCGGATTACCGAGTAAATCAAGTTCTCCAGCGGGAGTCGGTTGATGCCCGGTCATCGCCGTCGTTTGGTTGTCCAGAATGATGTAGGTGATGTCTTGGTCGTTTTTGATTGAATCCGAGATCGCTGCCATTCCGCCGTGAAAGAAGGTCGAATCGCCCATAAAAACGATCTGCTTATTCTCAATAAACGGATCAATACCGGCACCGGACCCACCGCCTAACGCCATTGCAGAGAGGTTGTGCATCAGCCGCGGAAAGGGTTCGTATTTGAGCATGGAATAGCAACCGATATCTCCGTGAAAGACGAGGTCCACCACACCCGAATCGTGATGCTTTCTCATATAGTCGGCATCCGTAAATTGTCTCGTGATTTCGAGGAGAACGCTCGAAGAGTCGCGGTGTGGGCAGCCCGGACAGAAGGTAGGCGTACGTTTCGGAATGTCAATCTCTTGTTCAGAGACCGTCACTTGGAGTGCCTCTTCGCAGTCGAGATGGTTCACATCAATAGCAAGATGGCTATCGGAAACCATCGGCTGACGGAAACCTTCAACAGAAGAGGGATCTGATGAACCAGAGCGTTTTTGATAGGGTGTTTCTTCTCCTTGCTGATGGCTGATGGCTGTCTGCTGATGTGACAGGTGTTTGAAAAGCGGAATGAGTTTCTGAATGAGAATAGAGGTGTCCAATCCGGAAACTGCCGGAATCCCCGCCAAACCGTCAGGAAATTGTTTACCCCAAACGTTTACGTACCGTTTGATGTTCCCTTCTTGGTAGGTATGTGTAAGGAATGCTTTAATTTCGTTCTCTAAAAGCGGGCGTTTCTCTTCAACGACGTAGATTTCATCAACCTGCTCCGCGAACTCTCGGACGATGTCCACATCAATCGGATGGGTCATACCGAGTTTAAGGATCGGAATATCGCCGTATAGGTTTAGTTCGCCGAGTGCGTGGCGTAGGCAACTGTGTGCCAAACCTGTACTGATAAATCCGAGGCGGGATCGCTTTTTATTTGAGCCGCCCTGGACAAATTGGATTTCGTTGAGTCCTAAATGTTTTGCTGTCTGAAGTGCGGTCGGTAGCCGTTCACGTAAGGTTTCGGTCTCAATCTGTGCGGTATGCGGCGGTAAGACGACGCGTTTATCGGCATTGATGAGTTCAGTATCGAGATTGACGCGCTTCAAACCGGTAATGTCGGGATAAATGTTCGGTTGGAGTTCAACGTTACCGCCACCGCTCGCCTGATTTTCGGTAGTCAAGTAGCAGACATAGAGATCGGCTGCTGCAGAAATTTGGAAAGCACAATTAACCCAATCTTTGAGTTCCTGAAAAGTGCTGGGTTCAATCAGCGGTGTATAGACGTGTCGGGCAAGAAATCGGGAATCCGCGGGGACTTGTGTACTGTGTGACCAGGTATCATCACCGACGACAACGACGGCACCGCCGGTTGTTCCTGCAAGGTTGCTGATTGCGAGTGCATCGGAGGCGACATGCAAGCCGACGCTTTTCATGAACGCAATCGCACGGAGTTCTGCCATCTGCGAGCCGTTCAGGCGTGCGATACTTAACGCTTCATTATTAGCAATCTGCGCGACGATGCCGTTGCTTTTCAGCAATTCGGCGTTGCGCTGGATGACATCAAATACTTCAGCAAGTGGGGATCCAGGGTAACCCGTGAGGAGGCTGACACCACTCTCCAAGGCACCCTTAACCAATAACTCGCATCCGGTATAGACGTGCGTCCCACTGGCTTGTGTAAACCTATCGTCCATATTTTTTAGTTGTCAGTTATCAGTTATCAGTTATCAGTTACAAGAGGTCTTTGATAGTTCCAAAGTCTCTTTTCTGATAACTGAAAGGGCGTACTTGCCCGTACTGACCACTGTTAACTTCCTCTAACTGGTTCCTGACTACTGGTAACTGGTAACTATTCCTCAGCCAATAATTCTCGTGCATGGGCGAGACCTATTTCGGTGGCTTCACCGCCGTACATCCGAGTGATTTCATCGACCTGTTCTTCCGCGGTTAATGCTTTCGCTGTAATTAGTGTTCGTTCACCAACGACCTTTTTCTCTACTCGAAAATGTTTGTCAGCGAAACGGGCAATCTGTGGGAGATGTGTAATACATATCACTTGCGAAAACGCTGAAAGTTCCTTTAACTTTTTACCGACAACATCTGCGACTCTCCCGCCGATGCCGGCATCAATTTCATCAAACAGGAGTGTCGGCACCTCGTCCACTTGTACCAGCACCGTCTTCAGCGCAAGCATAATACGTGAGATTTCGCCGCCGGACGCGATTTTAGCAATCGGACGCGCCTCGGAACCGACGTTGGGCGCGATCAAGAATTCGACATCGTCCATTCCATCGGAACGGAACGCGTAGCGTTTACCATCTATCTGGAATACACCGCGTTCGTCCGGCATTAGCTGAACAGCTGCCTGAAACTCCGCTTTGTCCATACCGAGCGTGCGAAGTTCCTTCTCAATCCGTTCCGAAAGATGCTTTGCAACGTGGACCCGTTTCGCGGAAAGCGCAGTACACAGGTGCTGTGCCGCTTGGACTGTTTTGCGAATCTCCGCTTGAATCGCCTCCTGTTTTTCTGAACCGAGCTGTATTGTCTCTAATTTCTGTTCCGCTTCAGCGTGGTAGTCTAATATTTCAGAAATAGTGTTGCCATACCGCCGCTTCAGTTTCGCAATCAGGGCAAGCCGATCCGTAATTTCATCCAATCGTCCTTGATTGAATTCTACTGTGTCTGCATACTGGCGGACCTGTGTGGCAATATCTTCTACTTCGTAGATAACCGATTCCAGACGCTCTTGCAATTCTGAGAGGCTGTTATCGAGTTCAGATAATTTGGTAAGTTCCTTCGCTGCACCTTCCAAACGTTCAAGAGGACTGCCAAAACCGCCCATCCCGGGTCCGTCACTCCCAAGTTGTTGATACGCCATACTCGCAGCCGCGTGCAAGGTTTCAGCGTTCTTGAGGAGCCGCGCTTCATCGGCTAATTTTTCATCTTCACCTTCCGCTAAGTCCGCAGCACTGAGTTCCTTAATCTCAAATTCGAGAAGCTCTTTTTCGCGTTCCGATGCCGCCAAAGTATCCGCCAAGGCCGCTGCCTCTCGTTGTAAGGTTCGTAATTGTGTATAAATCTTTCTGACCTGTTGGCACGTCTCAGTGCTCCCTCCGAAATCATCTAAGAGTTTCAGATGTGTCTCGGTGCGAAACAGGGATTGATGCTCGTGTTGGCCGTGAATGTCAACCAGCGAAGTCCCGATCGCTTGCAACTGCTTGAGATTCACCAATTGTCCGTTGATATGGCAGCGGCTTCTCCCCTTCGCGCTGATCTGCCGCGAAAGGATCACAACATCGGAGGGATCCAACAGATCCCTAAAAGCGAAATCGGTGTGCCACATCGGGTGCGTATCGTCCGGTGCGACACTCGCCTCAACCTTTGCGAACTCGGCACTCTCACGGACAATATCGGCGGAGGCTCTCTCACCTAATACCAAGCCGATCGCTCTGAGAATAACCGATTTACCGGCACCTGTCTCACCGGTAAAGATATTCAACCCCGATGTCAACTCCAATTCAAGCCTATCTATAAGGGCGATATTATGGATAGAGAGTGTTTCTATCATTTTAGTTAACAGTTTTCAGTATTATGCACGTTTGATGCCTTCGCCTAACATCAGTTTTTCACGTAAAGCTCTATAATAACTATGATGTTGCGAACGGATCAGTTGAATTGTCCGTTCCGCTTTCTCTACTTTTATGACCGAACCTGCTGCGAGACTGTGTGTCTCACGTTGTCCATCAACAAAAACATCTACGCGCTTATATGCGGCACGCATCTTGACAGTTATCTCGGCATCACCATCGGCGATGAACGGTCGCACCGTCAAGCTATGGGGTGCAATAGGCGTTAGCAGAATCGCCTCCAATTGCGGTGCGACGATAGTGCCAGCGCAAGAGAGCGAATATCCGGTAGATCCGCTCGGTGTCGCGATGATCAGTCCGTCGGCGTTGTACGGTATAAAGAGCTCACCATCAACGTAGGCATCTAATTCGATGAGACGCGTATAATGCCGAATAACAACATCGTTAAGGGCAAAGGCACGAAACGGTTGTGGATCTCTGTCCACAAAAACCTCTAACATCATCCGATGTTCTATCCGATAGTCACCTGCTAACGTCGCTTTCAAAGTCGGGTAGAGTTCATTAAGCGATGCGTCTGTCAAAAAGCCGAGCGTTCCGATGTTAATCGCCAATACCGGCACATTCTCAATGTGTGGTATATGTACTGCGCTCAGCAGCGTGCCATCGCCTCCGAGAACAAGGAGCATATCTGCTGCTTCTACTACCTCCGCTTTAGAGATACCAGTTTTCGGATACCCCAATTCAACGGCTTGCTCATCTGGTAGCAGCGCGATAATATCCCGCTCCTTAAGCCAGGTAGACACGCCTTCAACAACTGCTGCAGCGTTCGCTTTGGTCGTATTAACAAAAAAACCGACTTTTTTTATTTGATTCATTCCTTCCTTACATCTAATTCTCCAGACGTGTGAACAGAGCGATAACGCCACAACCGACAAGAAAAGCCGCGACAGTAATGAGCAGGTTCAGGTCAAATAGCGGTAAGATGTGAGCAGTATCTATTCGCTCTCCATCAACCACTGCGAACTCCCGAAAGGGCCATAACCCGTAAAGTGAACCGACCATCAATCCGATAAGAAAAGCAATTGTAAGATTTCGATAGCGTTCCAAGAGATAGTTAAGCAACCGTGTGAATGTGAGAAGTCCGAATAGACAACCGAACGCAGCGCACGTGAGTATCAAGATCCCTGCTCCCATCGCCTCAGTTATGGTTCCCTTAAGCAGCTCTGGCACACCTTCGACAAACGAGTTTATCGCCGTCAGCAGCGGAAAGTAGACCCCGAGTGCGAGCATCAGAAACGAACCGCTGATACCGGGCAAGATCATCGCTGAGACTGCCAAGGCACCGCTTCCAAAAAAGAGTCCGAGTTCCCAATACGTCGGGAACTGTGTCGCGCGTCCGGCAGTGTCATCTATCACCGTCTCGTTTCCGGTTTTATAAGCGACCCGCTCTAACTGCTTTTCAGTTTCCATACCGACCGATAAACCTAATATTAAAGCGACGGCGATCAACAGAACCAACGTCTCCTTCCAACCGAACCCTTTTAGCATTCGCGCCGGTATGAGAATAGATGTCAAGATCAGTCCACTAAAAAAGCCGTAAGTTGCGTCGTGGTGGTCGTTGAGTAGGTAGACAATTAGTTTTGATGTGAGCAGTAGCGCGGCGATCGCGCCGACACCCAAGAGCGCAAGAAATCCGAAGTCGATACGGCGAAGCTCGGCTTTTGCTTCCGTGAAGGCGTGCCGTTTAAATGTTAGGACACCGAGCAATTTTTTTACTGTTGAAAACCCAATACGTCGTAACGCGCCGATGAGCCGTTCATAAATGCCTAAAACAAGCGCAAGCGTCCCACCACTCATACCGGGGATAATATTGGCGATACCTATCAGAAAGCCGTTAACAAAAAGCCGAAGTGAATTCATCGATAACCGTATTCCGTTGCTTTGTAGTTATGAATAAATTATACTACAAAAACGATTTTCTGTCAAACGATTATATGTGTTCATTTACCCCCATTTTTTTGTGAGTATAGAGAATAGTTGTTATAGGTTGTTG
>JAODVQ020511871.1:0-25546 GCA_025400075.2 Phenganax stokvisi
CTGACTAATTTGTAATGCCTACAGTGTTCCGTTTTTTTTGAAACACACTGTAGATTAGAGTCTCTGATATTTACGGCGTCGCCCAAAATGGAAGTTTCGGCAGTTTTTGTCCAAGTTTGGAACGTTAAAAAATTCACTATCCAATGGATAGCGCTCGTCGTCAAATTTTCAATCTGTAGTACAGGAGTGGCGGCCATCAGGTTCATACTAACCAGGCCTTTAATATCAGGATACATCATTGCAGCCCAAGAAGCACTGTAGCCTCCTAACAAAAACAACAAACACCAATGATAGCTAAGTTTCACAAAGCATTACTGACGACAGGTGATGCATGGAGGTCAGCTTTTATAGTTATCATGAGAGAACGATACTAACTGTTTTCATTGTAGATGAAGTAATCTTGTATGTTTCGAAAAACACATTAACTAAGCATGCATTATTGAAAGACTGCAAATAGTGGTCACGGAGCCGCCCAGGCAATCTTGGGACTCCAGGGCAAAATTCTCTTTGGGGCCACAATCTCCCCCCAAAAAAGCCCATGCAATAGGTTTCTAGAGTAATTCAAGGCCCGGACAAGCCTGGGGCCCGGGGAGAATTGCCCCTTTTGCCCCCCCCCCCTTGGGTGGCCCTGGGTGATCAAATTTCAGTTATCATGAGAAAATGACGCTAATTGCTTTTATTATACGTGAAATAGTCTTGTGTGTGGTAAAAACACGTAAAATAAGCATCATTGAACAACTGCAAATGGTGATCAGTTTGGCTTGGCATGCAGTTATCGCCAAAAAATGATGCTAATTCTTTTCATTATGCGTCACGCATGTGGTGAAAAACATAAACAAGTGAGAATAACTTTGATTTGCTTGTCCTATTATAAGAGTATAAACTTCTGAATTTGAGCACCATTCCCTGCCCAGTGAGGCTTGCTGAAGAATATCTATTTCATTGTTTAAAAAAGGAGCTTTCAAATCATATTACCTATTGACCAACAAAAAATAACAATATTTTCGATGGGAAAACCTAGTCTGTCCATTGCATATTTTATAACGACATCAATAGCATTCTGCTCAGCGGTGGGGTACGGCAAGCCCTAACAATCAACAGAAACTTGCTGAAATCATTGCTTCACTTAACATATAGTTCATTGTTCATGTTCAAAACTCACACTGCTTCCCGCAAATCCTGGATGATTCCAACCCAACACAGAATATCCGGCTAAAAATAATATTCAACGAAAGAAAACAGCCTTCAATTAAATAAGAGTTACCTACTTTTTATTGATTAAACCTGGATGTCAGTAACGTGTTTTAATACGGGCGTGCATCTTTCAAAATTTCATAATATATTTTAAATTCTAAATTCCAAACAATTCTGGTTGAGGTGGTCTAAAAGATAAGTTCTATTACAATTCAACTTTTACGCGTATTTACGTAGGTGTCAAAAATATAGGCAATGCAGAAGCCTCGCTTAACAAATGTAAAGTCTGCATGCACTTTTACTTTTTTTCACGCACATAAAAAGCTCAATCCTTTGAAACTTTGCATTTTCTACAAATTTACTATAACAGATAAATACGTGTCCATTTAAAACCCTAATTTCTAAACATTCCATTTTGTGGTTGTTTTTATAATACAATTTAAAGATTCATGCACCTGCACGAGCGAATGAAATAACGCGGCAGTGCAACACTTACCCTTGAAAGGCGTGTGAATTGTTCCTACTTCGTAAAACGCTGCGTTTCCTTCGCAGCCTATAACCTATATGTTCAAAATTAGATCTTAGAAATCAATCACAGCATATTTCCTAAATATCTCCCAGCAACAGTCATGCCCATTATTCAATGGACAATTATCGACTAAATTTTGATCTATCGACAAGAAGAACCAAGTCCGTCATCACAGCTGAAAAGAGCATCCTATAATGAGAAAAAGTGCAAAGTTTGGTGGCGAAATCTTATAAAATGCAGAAAATGTAGCCTTGCAAAGTTTGCGAATTACTTATAGGTTCGAATCACGCGCGCAAAAATTACTAATTTCGGCTCAAAAATGGTTATTTTGTCCGCACGCAGTACAAAAATATACAACATATACAAATTTCACAGCACTATATTTTCTGCATATTACAACATTTCACCACCAAACTTTATACAACTGTTATTATTTTGCGATGCTCTTTCAAGCTGTGATGAAGGATTTCGTTCTCGTTGTCTACTGTAGATCAAACTTTGGTCGATAGCTGGAATTGCTCAATGGCCGAGCAACGCCTTACACACCAATATTTGTCCATTTGTATTTGTCGACGCGCGTTGATCAATAAACATTGTGTCAATTTCATTGCCGTCCCGTGCTTCTAACTTCGCTCTCCACCCTTGCTATGGTAAAATAAAACAATAATAACTGAACGCAGAATATACTGCAAGTTCGTGGCACAATTCGGGTTCGATTCCCGGCTGGAATGGCTAGAATTTTCTGGTACGTGTATCATTGATATTCAAATAAATTCTCTCTTGAACTGAAATATATATATAGACTCAGATCATTTGTAAAAATGCACAATTTAGCCATAGGGCTGCAAACTCGAGGGTTAACCTAAAATCATAGGCTCAAAACAGGAGTTTTCAAGATTGGCAAGGTCTCTAGTCGAACAATAGTACAATACCAAACATAATTCGAAGCTTAGCATCTTGAAACCCAAAGTATGGATTAAAAACAAGACGAAAATGAGTTTTTAACATTTCGATTCTATTGCACAATCATCAGCAGGGAGACCAAACTTACGATATAATATAAGGTCTTATATACAGCTTTGACAGTATAATCGTACAGATGTCCGACTCCGGCGTGAAGCCTACGATTTTAGTCTTAGCAAGTGCCCTAAATAGAGACCGTCCATGGGGCCATCTCACCCTTCAGGCGCTATCTTGAAAATCATGTGTTCGGAAGGGGAGTGAATGTCTTTCTTTCAGGCAACCAGCTAGCAATATGGTGGCCATGAAATCTGACTAACGGGATTTTGAGCCAGTCGGGTAACTGAAAAGTCTTTAATATGTGATATTATATCGTAGCTTTGGCCTCTCTGATGATAATTTTGCATTTAAGTCGAAATATTAAAGACACACTGCTTTATCCATATCTTGGATTGTCACTTGGTATTGGTTCTCGAATGTTACATACGTAGCATATATACCTTAGCCACCAAGCTGGCTCGACCATCACTTAATGCTTGACCTGACAGAAACAATTTGAAACATGAAAATATTTCAATGGCAGTAACTATATAAGTACAAATTATTAGTAAAAGTAAACATATGTGACATACTCAATGCATTCTGCAGTAGTTTTACTGAGCCTGGGTACATCATTGGCCGAGCAAAATAGTGAGCCACGATATATCTGAAGACAAAAGAACAGATTGCTGTTAAAAGTTGGCTTGAGAGGCACACTCACTACAATAAGCGCCTTTCTCCAATGAGGTTGTGGGTTCGTTTCTCAGCACAAACATGTCTTTCTCATGTAAAAAGAGTTTGTCAACTACTCTGCCAAAAGTCATAGGTATTCTTTGTTCAACGTAGCTATAGCATAGTCATGAAAATTGCAAGCACTTTAGATTCTATCCAAATAGATTGGATGCTATATAAATAATAAACAGCTTTGTTATTATCATTATCATTATTGTAATCATTATCATTACCATTATTATTCATTATCATTATCATTAACATTATCATTAGCATTATCATTATAATTATTATCATCTGAATAAATTACGGGCTAACTACTACATTTGGAGTTGAAATTTCAATGTTTTGAGTGACAGCACAAGTTTCGGCAAAGAGAAATTGCTAGCTAAAACATACAGGACAAAGTACCTCGCAATCAAAACTGGGGATTTTATTAAGCGCATGATAAAACTACCAGATGCCTTTGCTCTATAATAAATCTTCTCAAATTTCTTTCGATCAATGCTATCCTCTGATTCATTCCAGTGAAAGTCGACTGGCCATGAACTAAACTGGAAATCATATTGGGCTAGCTGTTGCTGGAAAAAAAAGAAATTATGATTAAAAAGCAAGAATCGATGGTGTAATGAGGTTGTGAGTTTGATTCTTAGTGCGAATTTAACCTTCTCATGTGAAGTCTTTTAACTGCTGAAAGTTATAGGTTTTCTCCGGGTACTCCATTTCCTCCTGCTGTCCTACAGGGAGAGCTGACAGGGTATGCTAGGGGGACATGAATGTAAAGACATCATCAAGGTCCACCCTTTCAATCAGTAGGATTGAAAAAATTGTATATATTTTACATGAGCCTTCAGACCACATAAATCGTCTCATAGTAAAGGAAATACAAAGCTGCATAATGTCGGTTACTAACTCCTAGAGCAGCGATGTACTCAAGTGTACCATACTTTGTTATTCATTGCTAGTAGTAGAAAAGTAGAATCACACCAGCATTTACACAGTTCATACCCTGGCAGTATGCTGATGATTGGCTTTCTTGACCTCCATTAAAACTTTCATAAATTTTCGATACTCAACATTTGTAAGTCGACCATATCCTGAACAAATTTCCGTAATTATCATTAACTTATGTCTAGCACAAGATAACAGAAAGCATTGCAATCTTGAACAAAACTTGTAGTGATGAGGTCAAAATATACCTCTTATACAATATGAGCCAGCCAAGATAAAGAAACATGTAATGCCTACATTTGCTAGACTTACAATGCCAGACATTGTAAAAATACCTGAAAATTATAATAAACTTAAAATAACATGTAATGTTGTCAATATGCAGTCTTCAGAATACAAAAATAAGAAATGTTTTACTGAAAAAAAAATTTTTGAAAATTTTAATGCTAAAATGAGTGAAACATGACAAGGATTTGCACCTTTCTTGATCATAAAATATCCAATAATCGGAGAAGCCACAAAAGATAATGAGTACATGTAAGATGCCTATAGAAAAATAAAAGCATTGAGAATGATAGCAATAAGTGAATACTTTTGCTGCGACTCTGCAATCGGCTGAAAGACAGCTGTAGTGGTATAATAAATTCATTACAAATACTACATATAATTTTGTTGTACCACATTTAAAATCTGATCACCAACATTCTCTGGCACACTAGGCTGATAAATTTGACCCTGAAACAATGAAAATGTACTTTTTACACTTAATTTTTAGTTCCTTTTCCAGACAATCAGATTATACACGAGAGTGAATGAACTTGTCAAGACATACATATGTCAAGGAAAACTAGTTCGTCACACAGCAACATTTGTCAAAGAGCAAACCGCAAATTTTTTTCGCATTTTTTAACATTGACAATGTGACGTAATTGTTGCTTGAAACCTGACATTCAGTGGGCATGACCAAGGGCATAACTGTCATATTTCAAATGAATAAAAACAATTCAAAATACAGCAGAGTATGAGAATTTCATCGTCAAACACTCTTCCAAAGTCATCACCTTTAGTTTGCTTGCCTTATAACATCAAAACACAACCATTAAACTGGGTAAAATTTGTTTGAAGCAACTTAATATATATTTCTTAAGTAAACATGACAGTTACACCCATTGAGCATTGCAATTTCATTTTCTTATTGGCCAATGATTGTACCTTTCCCGTTTACAGCAACAAACGTGACATAGTAAACATGAAAAAACGCAAAAATATGTTTGCCATTTGTACTTGGATGAAAATTGCTGTAAACACGACCAAAAGAACTCTCAAGAAGCTTGTCAAAGAAAACTTGTTCGTTGTACACACAAGCAAGTGGACTTGTCAAGGAAAACTTGCTCATCATAGGCACAAGCGAGCTTGTTAATAAGCTTGGCAAGAAAGACTTATGATCTGCACAGCAGTTCAAACCTTGTGAACTACTTTTAAAACTATTACAAGCTAAAAAACATGTACAGTACAAAAGAGTACTGCCAAACATAAGAACAGGTGACATAAAACATTCATTGATTTGTATGTATTCGTTTACGTATAATCTATCCTTATATTCTATAAAAACATTCTACATCATCTTGTATCAACATTTCGTTTCTACGCACGAGAATACACAACCTTCTTTTGGCACAACTTTCGACCTACTAGTCATAAACTTTATGTACTCAAAATAATTTTCCATATTTCCTACCTGTCGTCCATTTTGGTCGTAAATTCTGAACAAGCGCGGCCCAAACATGCAACGGAATGCTTCACTCATTCTTGAACCAAGGAACACAAAGAAGAAAAAAGCGTTGTATGTCAAAATTATACAAGTTCTGAGGTAAGATAAAACGAAAGCAAGAACAGAAACTTATAAAAAGAAAACTGAAAAAAATAAACGCTAAACAATAGCGTCTGATATCGATTACCGCTGAGAAAATATACTGCGGACTCTTATTTTCAAAAAATTTAAAAAACAATTTTCGTAGACTTTTTTGAGAAGAAAAAATAGTTTTTAACCACGTTTTTAGCAATTTTGGTAAGCTTAAAGATTAAAATATTTATTTTTAATATATATATAGATATTTTCAATCTATTATATGTTGGTACCGTCCACATTTGGGGCAAATTTTTTTACATAGCATGTTCAGTCTCACAACTGTCTTCAAGAAAACTCTATTGACATTGTTAGTTTAAATACGTTTAGACAGCTTTTAGTTCTTCAATTTAGCCTACAGACAAACACGTTTGTTTTATCTTGATATCTTTTATGATGAACACACGAACAAGTGAACTAGTGAGCAAGTTGGTCAAGGAAAACTTGTTGGCCAGCCCACGGCTTTGCCTTTCGTTCGCAATCCGGCCAACACAACCCAATTTACTTGGTACTGTTTCCAGTAAAGATAACCTAACAATAGTTTTTACTGTTTCCAGGTTTTTTCTGATATCCCACCTCATCTCATCCCATCCCTGAGGTTTGTTCGTGGAAAGCTTCATTTTAAAGTTTGGTTGTTTCGGTCCAGCCATAGTACTTTCATGTCGCTGAACGCTGGATGCTTATCGTTCTTCACACCAAATCACCAGACCCACGCCAAACAATGGCTACAGAAAGGCAGTGAATTCACATTGATCTGCTTCGCTTGCCTCGTTGAAATCATTGAAAACAAAAATGAACCTTCCATACGTAAAACGAAAACTCTTCAAGAACTCTTGAAGCTCGTTTCCAGCGGAGGAGTGCTCCCGCAATTGGAAATAAACGAGAAGGTTTTGACACATTTGTTAAAATGTCTTTGGGAGTTTTTGGGTGAAGAGAACAAGACTCAATGCATCACCGCCATTGAAATTATATACCAACTTTGCTGCGCATTGAAGTCCGAAACGTTTGTAAAAAAAGTGGTGGAAGATCTAACGTCAACGTTTGTTTTAGCCGAGAATCCGAAGAAAGTGTCCCCACAATTGGATCTGCTGGGTAAACTGCTTCAGAACATCCCAGCTATGACTGGAAGTTTGATACATTGTCGTATGAACCTTGTGAGTTGCGTAGGAAGATGGACGTCGTTCCCCAACGAAGAAACACGGAGCTTGTTGTTCTTCATCTTAACACACTTCTATCGCTACCCAGACTGCTGTGTGAAGATCCCGCGGGAGATAACAAATGCGGTGTTTCGAGAATGCTGCGAAGCGCTAACCACAGCTACTGCTAAAGAGCTACAGATTAATTCTATTGCGTTGCTGCAAAGTTTGACAGACAAGGAAAGCTTAAGTGGTACCTCCACGGCAATCACATGCAATATGGGTAAGGTCATCACGAGTTTGAAGAAAGCATTTCTGTCCACGGTTGAACTAGTGCAAACCTTGGCAATTGCATGTCTTAACAACTTGGTTCAATGCAATGAGGGTGTAATCAGCTCGGATCTTCCTGGATTTATATTCGAAGTGTTCAATTCTAAAAGCGATACGCTGTTGTCCCTTGGACTGCAAGGTGTTTCCCGATTGCTGGACAAGAAAGAGATGTACACCAAAGGCCACGTGATCTATGGTTTTGATGCCATTCTCTCTACATTGCTTGTAGCAGCAGATAGCAAAACCATTAAAGTGCTGAGACAAGGTTTTGAGGTCTTAAGGAAAGTTTTTGAAAATTGTCCACCAGAGTTGGTTTTGATTTCATGTACAGATATACTCGTGAAATGTTTGGATGTCATCTCTAAGGGCCTCACTATTTCGGATGATAATGTCGTTCTACGAGCCACGTTTTGTTTGGGTGCTCTTTTGGAACAAAGGCATTATGGTTGTGATTTGCCTTATGGAAATTTGACGAAGTTGGTTGATTCGGTTGTTGGAAACTTGAGCAAAGTGTGTCACAGGTCTGGGTATTGGAGCCAGGCGGAGAACAAAGGTGAGTATTGCTTATGAAACACATACAAGGAGCCAAGAGGATGAAGAAAAGGAAACAAACTGCATAACGAAAGATTGCAAAAACGTTGAAAAGATAGAACGGGGGAACAAGAAAAGGTTGAGAGGAAAAAGGAAACTTGAATAAAATATGGATATCAGATGAACTTAAATGTTATTTTCATGTCTGTAGGTCTGAAATCATCGATGATGGTGGCTATATTGGAAGTAGTCAACAAATCTCTCGATCTGATTGCATATGGTAGAAGGAAACCTCCATCAATAGAAGCTCTACTTGCATCAAGTGAGAAATCCATTGCTCAACAAATCAAGGACTTCACGGACAAACTCCTACAGCTTTGTGATCAAATCTGTATTCCCAATGTCATCTCCCATCTACAAGGTCTCCATGATACCACAATTCCAGAAAGTTTCTTCAAAATTCTCAACAAACTCTTACAAACGTGCCAAGGGGGGTCTAAGGAGATGGCTCAAAAGTTTGTGTCGTCATGCTTCATTCGGATAGCATTAGAGACTAAAGTGCAACACCTTGAAAAAGCATCTGGTGCAAATGTTCAAGATGCTGTTGATGACTTTCTGGTGACCATATGTTGCTGCATTCTTCCTACGGATATGACAGAGTACACAAAGAATCTGTTAAGTTCGTCTGTCTATCAAGTGGGCGGAACACCACAAGAGTTACTACAAATTTTGAGACAAAATAACGAGCGGGATGAAACGTTGAGGAACACTCAGGAATGCATACAGATTCTTTTCTACCTAGCATACAATAACGGTGACCGACTGTTTCCACGAGACCAACTATTATATGCTCTAAGTACCTTTTTAGTATTTAACCCAACATGTTACTCAAGCAACTCCATCGCCACATTACGTTGCCTAACCCAGCTCTTTATCACTGAACTTTATCGGGGAGACAAACTTTTAGAAAGCTTGCCGCTCTATACCAACGCACAACGAATCGTAGCTGATGGACTCTTTAAGAACATGGATAACCTACACCTTTGGTATTTTCAAGATATAGCGTTACTTGACTGGGCGGTCGCATTCCCAAACCTTAATCCCAACTTACGAAAAGAAATCCTCGTACATTGGTTTAGCCATGAGGGTGAGAGAGAGAGCAACGAGGATGAATTCTGGAAAAGAACAGTGGATAAGAATCCAAGAACGCTATTGATGTTGGTCTCAATGATAAGCAACGCAGGCACACACGCTCAACATAACTTACTCTTGGTGGTTGAAAGCGTGCTCCAATGTTGCAATCCGCATATGATCGAGCAAGTTATGCAAGAACTGAAGCAAGCCTTGCAGAAATTATTCCTGAACCAAGCAGTGGAACCTCTACCAAAGAAGAACATGAAGAGCATTCTAAAACTACTCTGTTTGCTGATTACAACGTGTACAGCACAGGCCTTAGATGACGATTATATCAAACTGATCTACCATGTGGTCAATTTTCTTACCCACTATGCAACCTCCTCAGGTTTATGCATAAAGTGCTTGAACTTCCTAAACGCTTGTATAATCCAGGACACCAAACATGGATCTGATAAAGTACTCACGTTTCTGCTAAACCACTATGAGTACAATAGCTTCCTTCAAACGACCCTTCACTCGTTCCAAAACTCCACCGAAATCGAGCAAACACAGCAAGGCACGACAGTAGCAGCCATACTGGTATCCATAAGCAGTTTGATCAGTCAGCAAATTTCTTTTGGTATTTCAACGAAGAATACTATAAGAGTGACAACAGAAGTCGTCCTACCATTACTAAACCACAGTACAAACCCTTTGCTTAGGTTTGCTGCAAACGTATTCTGGGAAAACGTGTTAAGAAGTTTCAAATCTGCAAAAATGTTTGATTCGAATTTGCTCCTACATTCAGAGGAGAATGAGACGGGCGCACCTAGTAATTCTGAGAGAAACCTTACCAAACTTCATCTACGGATGATTCTTGTCTACCTACAGAATTCACTACTGCATGTAAACATGCTTATCAGATTGACTTCTCTCAGATGCTTGGAAGCATTATTCTCATTGGAAGAAGCAAACAGGTTCATTCAAGATCCTTGGAACATAGTAATGCTACGCGAATGCAAAGACTTCAGTTCTGCTACAAGCGTGGCTTTCACTATGAAAGTCTACTCTCTATTTCTTTATCACAAACAATCCTTAGGTAAGGACGTTCATTTGACGAATGTTATTGGAGCAGTGTTGGACCAAATTGAAGGAAGTTTCAAATCAACTTCCATTCCGGACTTGTATCTCTCAGCTCTCCCGGAATTCATCAAGGAGATCATCCAGAGTAACACTCATAATCTGACAAATGAGGAAAGGTCAAAGTTAAGAGATCATGTGAAGCAGCTTTTGCAAGGATACTACCAAAGCAGAGAAGACAGAAAGCTGGAGAGAAAATTTATGTATTTACAAAAGTTGTTGGTACATGAGGAAATGATGCAAGGGAATATAAGCAATGTGCAAAATTCTCTGAATGAATTGTTGGAAAAACTTGACCAACGTTGAGTTTGGGTTCTGTGGTGCCACAGAAATGAATATAAGTACGCTAAGAGAGGAACTTTCTTTACTAACAAAAGTTATTGGTTCATGGTAGCTGGTAATTTTGAACGAAATGCTGCACAAACAAATTTCATCAACATATGGCTCTCTGCTATTATACTAAATGGGCATGCAAACCAGCCAGAGGAATTCTTTACCAACAGCAGTTGGTAATTCATGATCCACAGTACATTAGACTTGACTAACGTTAACTGGAGGTCTGCTTGGAGGTTTACCTTAACACTAAACTTGTCATGGAAAATTTGTTTGCTTCTGCAGAGCCTAACAATAAAATTTACAATATTAAACCTAATATAAGGTTTTGTGGGAATACCACGTAAATTTATTATACAAAGCTTTTAGCCCATGAGCCTAGACCATCATCCATGCAAAAGCCTTGCACTGACGACAGTGCAGGCTTACAGACTGAAAGCTTTGCATAATAAATTTACGTAGTGTTTCCGCAACACCTAATATTAGCTATTTAATCACCATGCAAACACTCAAAGAAAACATTATACCTGCATTATTGGGCCACAAAATCAGGATTATATAAAGTGTTTGTATTTCTTCTTCATAAAAGTTTGTATAGGTGCCAAAATCAGCACAAATTATGTACAATATCAATGTATGCAATATTACATAGAACTATTAAATTATAAAACAATTCTCTCATTATCATTTTTCTATTTCATTAAATTTTCTGAAAGATTGATTACCACATTTTTGTTCAACTGCAGTGAATGTCACTGACAGATAATATCTCTATGCTATCAAAATATTTCTTTGCTTTTTAAATCCGCAATAACAAAACAGTCTTATTCAACCAGCTATCGTTCTTGGCAGTTGCGTTCGTATTCTTTACTCATTATCGTGTATACATTGTCAGTTAGCTGCTCAACATCACTCGGTTCCAAACCCTCAGTTGGAATTGCAGGTAAAATAGTTATATTTATTGTGCCTAAAAAACAGTCCACCAAATAATGTTAGGAAACTTTGAATGCTTGACAACTTATCTTAACTCATTGCCCAGCCATGTATCCAGCATGCTTTATTGCTTATTAATTTCTCAACACTATATAATAGTGCCAGACAAAATCATTCATTAGAGTGGGATCCATACATTTTCATGGTTAAAAAATTAAAGACACTTTCTCAGAGGCTAGTACCTGTAGTAAATCGCCTTTCAGAAAAATTAAATATATGTTCATAGTTTGATATTACTATGGGCAGTACAGGAAGCTAAAAAATAAAGCGCATTCAATTAATCTTAAAATAAATTATCTAAAATATTTGCATAAAATTATCTTTCATAATATAACAACATACTTGAGTTTGCTGAGCCAAATGAAAACTGCCTTTCTTAAATGGAAGTAATTTACTACCCATATGCCTCGTGCCTTCAGGAAACACCCAAATATTGAACTAGATGAAGAAGTAAAAAATATATTATTACTATAGCCAGCCACTGACAATGGTGGCATCTAAGTGCCGAGTACCAATGTGTCACAGTCACAGGGTACCCTTCTTTCTTATAATTTACTTTGACAAATCACAAATAACTTTACTTGTCAGGGTGAAACTTTTATGTGATAGTTCAAACACCAGTAGGTGGCCTTCTTCCAGATTCCAAAAACCAAAAGAAGTTGAAAATACAAGGTGAAGTTGAGTATTTTTAATGAACTTCAAGGTGTTTCAAAATCAGAGGAAATACTCCTTACAGGTGTTTGAACATACTTCTCAAATGAAGGTGCATTTTGCAAGAAAATCAATGTGAAAGTTGGCTTAATTTATATCATTTCTCCCTCTAATGTCAAACCCTCTTTTTAGATATTGACTTTTTTTCTTGGTCATGAATTTGAGAAAACATTTTGAAGACTCACCATGACATGTAGACCCAAAAAGTAGAGCATAGCAAGGTGTGTTGTGCTCTAATGAGTTTGCTTGTCACACCTGTGGCCTGGGGCAGCCATGGGGGCGACCCTATACTTTCTCACACACACCTGCATGGAACCCACCTTTTCTTTCCTAATTTGTTCCGCAGCTTTTTTCATCGTGTTTATCGCCTTGTCGTGATTTACCCGATCAATAAACATCACACCACCAAGCCAATAAACAATGCCAATAAATGGAATGTAAAATGCATCTTTTTTCGACACAAATGACGTATCGGGAGGTATAAAATTGACAACCACATTCATATCGAATGAGCTTTGATGGTTTGAAACTATGATATAATTCAAGTCCTGTTTAAAATTCTCCAAGCCTTTAACATTATATCTAATACCCCAGGGCTTTGCCACCCATTTTACAAGTTTCGCGAATTTATAAAAGTTGTTCCGGGACACCGGTGTGGGTATCACCACAAACATGAAGATGATGCTTAATATACAATAATACAAGCCCAAAAGCACGCATTTGATGTAAAAACGACATCTAGACGACACAGTGTAAGTTATAAAGATGAAAGATACGATATAAATCAACAAAGACGTCCAACAGCAAGGAAAAATCCACATTACACTAGTATCAAAAGCCATTTTGTTTACAAACATGGAAATCCGCAATCCTAAATTATATTCATGAATAAATTATAATATTAACGAGAATAATTACAATGTAATATTTAATTATTTTTGGTCAATACTCAATAAGCTAAATTGCTTCATTTAAATAATACCTAGAAAATGCAGTAGGTTTTCGGCCGGTTCCAATCGATATATACTTGCCCAAAAAAGTCATGTACAGACGATGAGAACGTGTTTTAATGATTTCAGAAATTTTGCGTTAGAATCAATATGCCCGTTGACGTAGTTTTTCAGAATTTCAAGCCACCCCAATGTTTTCGCCGACAGTAACAGTAGATGTATTTGTCTAAAAAACTAATGTTTGTATAGGTAATACTATGGTTTCGAGTGCAATTTGGAACAAGCATACACGAGTGAGTTTTTCAAAGACTATCAAACTTGCACGAGTCCGAAGGACGAGTGCAATTTGAAGTCAATGAAAAACTCACGAGTGTATGTTTGTCCACATTGCACGAGAAAGCATACTATTACTCAATAATAAACATGAAAAAATTCAACGTGAAGGATGAACTCTCTGGTAACCTAACAATGCTTTGCAAAAAGGACAATCACGAAAAACAATTTTCGTAAGTGATTTTTTTCGGTCAAAAGTGTGTTTGCAACAAATTCAAGAAAACTTTGAAAAATTGCACTGCTCTGAACCAATCAGAAAAAATATTGAATATTAAAAAACTGACGCCATAACCAAAACATATATTTTAAAGAAAAACAGTCAATGGACGTCAACCATAACAAGTCCGTTATGCTATATGACTATAACTTACTAATATAGTAATTTGCTTATTTATTTTAATTTTATTTCAATTTTACATGACCTTTTGAAGACACTTAACGTACGTAGCTAACAGATTTAAAATAAATAGAAAAAAATAATTATAGTCTAGTGGTCTAGTCCCAATTTCATAAGTTCAATGTGAAGCATGCATGATATTTTATACATTAATTATAAAGTGAAGTATGTTAAATTTTTTCATAAGTTTTTAGTATAAAAGTTTATATTACAATATACGAACTCAACGTATTAATTACTAACCTACTTACACAACTTAGAATAGACCTGCAGAGCAAAATTTACACAAAATTTTGCATAAACACGCAATACTATTGTAACTAAACGCGTTTACCGTATCAGAAATGCAATTATCACTTTCCTTGTTTAGGAACTACCAAATATTTTTTGTCTTTTTCCCATAATAAACAAGTTCTTTTTTGTCATATTACAATTTTTTAAAGTTTTTTTGTCAATGTCGCCTTTGCAAGAACCCACTATCAGTTTTTAATTTTTTTGATTTCTAACAACCTAAAGAACGCTAACCTTAGCTAGTTCTAGCATTATCTAAACGTTAGACACAACCTTCGGTGTTATTGAAGATATACTTTGGAGACTTGCCCCAAGTCTTTTTCTATCTTTTTGTTCATGTTTATGCAAACTTGGGCTCGGTGAGGACAAAGTCATTCAAAATATGGTTTGAAGAATTGACCAAAGGCTTTGTCAGTCCATCCTTTTGTTTACGTTTATATAAACTTGTGCACGTTGACAACATTAGTCGTTGGAGATATGGTTTGGAAACTAAGCCAAAATCTTTGTTCTGTCTTTTTCGTTCATGTTTAAACGATTTACACACAACGACAATGTCCATAAATGAAAACACAGATCACTAAAAAAGCTTTTCAGGTTGCCAACCATTTCAGGTTGTCAGTTTCCAAACCATTTCTTCATTGACTGTTAGCTACTTGCTATATTTTATAACATCAAACTACTCTAGTTTGTATTTCATACAAATCTTTCCAAATGTCTTAAAACACGCGATCCTGATAAGAGTTTGCTTGACTTGTATTTGGCTGACCTGGGGGACCCCCTCTACCCTGTTTAGTAGCAGCTACCATACCTCCTGGCCTCCGTGGCGGGGCAAGGTACTCAAACATGGAGGTATTATGTCGAGCAAGAGTGCGAGAAATATCGCAGGGCATTGGATCCGTCCAAAAGAAATCATGGTTCAATGCAGCATCACTGTCTAGTCGTTGTTTCGGGTCAAGCAACAGCATCTTATCGATCAGATCCAGTGCATTGGCATCACACACATAACTTTGAAGCCTCTCCTTGACACGACGTTTTAAACCTTGAGCCAAAGTCATTTTTTCATACAACTCAAGTGAACCGACATCGGGCCAAACATCCTTAGATATCGATCCACAAAGATGGCTGATCAATGTGAGCTGATGTTGCTCTGTGCTTCCTTGCATTATAGGAGTGCGAGTCCACATCTCTGCTATAATACACCCTGCACCCCATATATCAATAGGCGGGCCGTAGTCCCGCTCCCCAAGGAGTAACTCTGGAGGTCGACACCATAGCGTTACTACACGATTAGTATAGCGTTGTTTCTCTTCACTAATATGGATTGCTCTAGCAAGACCAAAATCAGCAAGTTTCAACACACCTGATTTAGTAATTAACACATTAGAGGCTTTCATGTCTCTATGTAATATCTTGTTGCTGTGAATGAAGAATAAAGCATTCATCAACATTTGGGCAATCTTTTTGATCTCGCCCAAACCAAATTTCACAAGATGATTGCTAAGCAAACCAGCCAAGTCATGTTCACAGAATTCCAGGACCAGATAGATACTTGCTTTGTTTCGATTATAGGGCGAAGCTGAAATGTACAAAGTACTGATTGGGTTGCCTGTACTCACCAGGGGAAACTGGTGTTGAGAAAAGAAGAGTGGGAAACAGGACACAATTGACAGACCATGAGGGAGTCATTATTGGGATATTTGATCATCATATTGTGTTAAGTTTATTAATAAATATAATTTAAATTTGTCTAGAGGATTTGCTCTGTAAACTTATAAGACCAGACACTAAACCATTGAAATTGCAGTCTCTCTGCATTAAAATTATCTGGTGTAAAACCAAGTGAAATAGCAAAGCACACTGTGGTGTATTGTGAGAGCAACACAACGTAAAGGCGGCAAATGAAAAAACTTAACTGCTTTTAATCTCCACTTGTTTGGTTTAAAAACATGCAAGTACCTTTAGTTCTGCATATTTCAATAAGGTTTACAATATTCTCGTGCTTGAGAAGCTGCAGGATTTTAATCTCTCGTAGCGCTGTGATAGGAAACTAAAAAAGATCATTCATCAGTCTATTCTTCATCCTCACAAACAAAAAAAACCAAAAATAGGAAATATTTCTACCCCTTCTTTCTCATTGTCCATCATAACTTTCTTTAGAGCCACAAGACGTCGTGATCCTTTCCTCTCCTGCGCTTTGAATACCTCACTGTTGCAAAAATAGATATACAGTAAGCTCTCTCTGAATGAGACACTCTTCTCCACCTTACGACCCATTTACATGGGCGATTTTTCCTGTGAGTTTTCGCCTTCTAGTGTATGTGATTGAATAGGTTGACTAGCGAGTGCATGGGCAAAATAGTTGGATCAAGTCATAACGATCTAGCACATCAGCCAGTTATCCCTGCTATCAAATGTCTCAAAACAAGAGAAATCGCCCAAGCAAACAGGCCTTCAAAAAGGTGTCGTCTTTTGACATGCGTTCACTTGAAGAGAGGTCAATGTGCATTAAAACAGTTATGGACTAATCCAATAAGATGCAACATCTCCCAAACTGATTTATTTTACTCTACAAAGCAGACAATTTTACTTGTTAAGGAGGAACCCTTACAGATTAATGGGCTAACTGAACTAGCTCATAAGGTCTCTCTCCCTGTGTGAACTACCCAATTATTTCATCCTGTCTGTCAGACAATCTTGCTCATCAGGGTGAGTCTCTTGCCACTTAATGAGCTAACAAAACCATCTGCCTATCTCTTTTTGTCAAACATGAAAGGGTTCTGTCTTTTTGAGTATATTTCTTTTTGGGTATTAATATGCAAGTCTTGTAAATAACTAGCATGTTTATAAAAGGGGGAGAAAAGGGTGGGGGCAAGGTGTTCAATAGGCCATTTATGGTAATTAAGCCAATGCAGACTAACAAGTTTGTAAAATGCACAGCAGAGTTTGACATCTGTAGATGTTAAGCTGTAGTGTTTGGTGGTGTTTCTGAGTGAAATCAATGCCATGGGTTATGAAAGCTTCTTAACGTAATTGGCATGTATTTCACAACAAAATATTTTTCATGTGTTTGTTTTTTCAATGTGTTTTCATATTCATTAAGAAAAGCCAGAAAATCCAGCCAGAATTATCATTTTTGGGTAATAAATATGACATACTTTGTGAAAATAGTCAAACTTCACGTTTGTATATTTTCACAAAATATTTATCTATGGCATAAAATCCACAAAAACTATAAAATTCATATTAATAAAACTACTTTGGTGGACCTTATTAGGTCGGTTTAAAGGTTCAGGGAGAACGATTTCGTGTAGAATCGACGAGCAACGATCACCACAGCCAAACAACGTAAGCAAATTCAAGCAAGCGTTGTTCTTACCCAAACGTTCCTTGGCCAATTTTGAGCAATCTTTCGTATTTTGTAACTTCATGGCAATATGGAAAGTCGAAGTTACTAATGCTCATTACACACTACACTTTTTCGACGTTTTTTAGCAGAAATTTGGAGTAAAAAACACCAAAATTTCTCAAGAAAATTTCCTGTCGAGCAAAATCTTCAAAATGTGAAGACAGAAAAGAATCAAGCTGCGAGTCCAGAGTCCTTAGCGCGCCCGCTTTCACTTTTTGACACTGATTGCAAAGTAACTGGAGTAGGATAATATTTACTAAATATTTACCATGTCGTGTAATTATTAGCAGCCTCGTGTAATTACCATACTCCAAATTTTGCTACAAAAATTTGCATAATCTTGGTGGTCATTAGATGGTCATCGCTCTGGCTTTATTGCAGTTTTATGTAGGTTTACCAATGGCCTATTAGACATCCTTGCAGGTGCTTCAGGCTCTTTCCAAGTTGGACTCGAGTCAAATTGTCCGTATGATATTTATCCGGTCAATTAGAATGACAATAAAAGCATTCCTTTCGTTTGCACGCCCGTAGATTTAGCAAATAATTAACTTGATGGTGCTTAAATAATATATTTTTCTGAATGGAGTATATGTGGTGTATATTTGTTGGTTTGTTTGTGGTACCATGTTGTAGTGGTAATGGAGGTCCTTCTATGTTTGGTAAACATACAGCTGGCCAAGTGTGTGATGATGGTCAAGCCTGTGAAAGTATAAAAGTATGTTGAATAGCAATGCACCATGTTTTCTGTTATTTTACTCTGGCCAAGCCAGATGATACTGCTGTTCAATGTGATGAGTAACATTGTCTGGCAATAGTATGAACAGCAACACAATTGAAATTTATGACGAATCCAGGGAGTTTTGTACTTGCTATAAACTAAGTCTCAAAGATGTGAATTTGATGAAATATTGCAGACTGTGTATAGGTTTATTCATGCTAATTTCAGCAGGAGTGTTGGGGGTATGAAAAAGGTTGCACAGACTCAAGTCAATGGTTTGTAAAACCTGAGTGCAATAATGAACAGGGATACCAGCGTTTCAAAAGGTTTGGAAAATAAACTGTTGTTCTCAATCTGAATTATGTGTTAATTGGTTAAGGAGGAACTGGTGTGTGTAGCCAATTGCAATGATTAATGAGTCAACATATTGTAATTTAGTACAGATGAAAAGATGCACAAGTTTTGGAGAGATGCTGATTTTGGATTTGTCAAAAAAGTTAAAGACAATTTAGTTACCATTTGTGAAGCTCGCAATGAGGAGGAGTCATCATTTGTTTGTTCTAAAGACATGGCATTCTGTCGAGCAAAAAACTTGTACCTAGATTTGAGGGCGGATGGCCGTGATTTATCTCAACAAGGATGGTAATAATAATTTGTTGGATAGACAAAGTTTCTTAAATTGGCTTAATGATAAGCTTCTTTGGACAGATAGGCATAATTGCTATTTTCTTATCTAATTAACATAGGGAACAATATTTCTAATCCCTGATCTTAATATAAGCAATTTAAATCATTGAAGACGAATTTTCACATTAATTATGAGGATATATTATAATTTTTGTTTAATGACTCAAGTACTGTAAATATGTACAATCCCTGACCTAATACCAGCATTTTGAAATTAATATTGCTGGGTTTTTTCTAGGTTGAAAGAAAATCCATTTAAAGAGGGTCAAATAGGAGGACACTGTCTCTATAATCCATCATCAATGGCAAATACCAAAGCTCATCGCATGTTGCTTTCATCTTGGTAAACATGCTGAATATTTTGTTGTTTTTATTGATTATAGAATAAACTGAAGGGTTTTCTTTTGATGATAAAATTTTCTGAGAGACAAAGAAAAATAGCAACAGTAGAGTTGGACATACTGGAGCATAGTTGGTTATTTTGTAGTTTGAAGATTGTTAGTGGGGATTTATGTTGAACGTTTTTTTTCTTGTTTAGGATAGTTGAGGTTGAAAAGTATACTTCTTTGGAATTTCAACCCATCAAAGATGGTTACTGTGATGTTATTGTTGAGAAACCAACCTATTTTATGAAATTGGATGCAAGTGAGTCTTAAAGATTTTATAACGGAAGAATATTGGACACAAGAATTACAGGCAGAAGAAATTGATTTTAAACTTTTGTTTATTTTAGTTGTCAATATGTACCATCATTTTTGTGATTTTTTCAACTTGTATTTGACGTTTCACGTTAATGGTTCGTTTAGTAAAAACATAAATATTGTACTTTGGGAGGAGGTAAAGTTGACTTCTGCATCAATGGACGTGAGTTTCCCTGATGAAAACGAACTATTAGCTTTTTAAACAAATGTATGAAGTGTAAAACGTACTTTAAAGAAATTTTAAGCCGTCTCTAAGAATTTCTGAATGTCTAAATGTTGTGTTCCATTCTTGTAGTTTAGGAGGTATAGTCTTGGAAACTTTGGGGCGACTTGGAAAGCCTTTACTGATAACGAAGTTCTTTATTTGGGAGATTCTTATAAGGATAAAAGGGTGAGAATGATTAAAGGGCTGAAATTGAGGAAAAAATTGTGCCGATGTCTTCAGGGGCGCCGGAGCCACGGGGGCTGCGGGGGCAGCTGCCCCCGTTGCCCAAGTAGGGTGGGGGTAGAGCGGGGATAAGTAGTTGCCCTTTTCACACTTTGATTTGAACAAAATAACGAACACCTGTCCCAGACTGGTAGGGAAATTATCCGATCGCTTCTGATTTAAGCCCCGTCACGTATAAACAGAATATGCATTTACATGACGTATCCATTTTGTATTGTTTTATACCATAAGTGGTACATAGGAGTCTAGAAAATACAAATATACATCATGAAAAAGTAACAATAGCATTAACGATAAGCCTAATATATATGTTGTTTGAAACTTGATAGGTAAAAACTAAGAGGTGTTTTTGAGTTTTTCCTAGAAACATTCAGAGCAAAATACATAGCATAAGGACTATGAAGTTCGATATTCACAATGTCTAAAGAAACATTGTTACTCAAAATCAGTGATGCGTAGAAAAAGGTGCCCTTTCCAGACACTTGGCCCCGCTGCTGAACTTTGCTTCCGGCACCCCTGGATGTCTTTGAATTTGATGCCAATGTTTTCCGCAAATGTGTAATTTTGTATTGTGTAACAATGTAATTTGGATTATATTTGCGCTTCTTGCTCTTTATTATTTTGGTCGAAAACCTTTTCAGGTCTGTTTCAGAGAAGCCATTTTCTCTCTTCTTCCTCGGATGGTTTTTGGACTTTTTTACAATACGCCATTGGTTAGTTCGATAAAACCAGCAGAGGCCAGTTGTTCGAAAGTTGAATAGCGCTATCCATTGGTTAGTGAAGTATTCAATTTTCATAATATTGGAAAAAAAGGCCGAAACTTCCATGTCGGTCATTGATATTAGAGCCTAGTGGATAGCGCTATTCACCTTTCGAACGACCGGCCCCAGATTTTTGAAGGGAAAAAAAGTTTGCCGGCAAAAGTACTATCACTACTATGCGGCCCCAGTCCTTTTTCGCAACCGCCCATGGCACTTTTTTAGCACACAACACAAATGGAATCGCTTTTTGTGATGTTTAGGTACCAGGATGTTTTAAAACCGGACTTTTTAAAGCTTTCAATCGTTTTCTAATGGAGAGGCTTGAAATCAAACAAGAGCGAAATACAACGGTACGCCGAGGCGATTTTTGAAACATGTGAGATATAACGACCAATAAAATGCTGTGATTTTATTCTCATCTGAAATTTTTTCTTTTCAATAGGATGTGGATCAACCAATTCGTATAGGCTTGCTCTCAAGGGGAACAGCTTATAGACAGATTTTAAACCAAAAAGAGGTACAGTACAATTAACGTTAACTTTGCCCGACATGGCTTAACTACTGGCGTGCGGCGTTTTCCTTACAACTTATACCAGTTGCTGACGCAAGATTTTATTTCTCAAAATATAGATTGAAGAAGCACTCTATGGATTATCCGGCACAAAATTTGAAGTTTTAAATTATAACTGGTCTGTACATTATTTATGCATATGTTTTAATTTTAAATTACGGTTTGGTTCGTCATTATACAGTATCCTTTTTCGTGTTTAGGAGTATGCCTTTTTTGGATCAAATTAAGGTAGCGATGTTATTATTTTGTTCATATGTAAATTGATTTAATGTGCCTCTATATGAAAGTTAGGGATTGTGCGTGTTTATGATATATTTGAGTCATTTAAAGAAGAGTTGTAATATAACTTCTTATGCAAAAACTTCACCTTCATTGATTGCACGTAGCTACGTATGGTGATGAAGTCTTTCAAAGTGATTGTATCAAGGTCAGGGATTGTATATATCTATGGTATTTGAGTCATTTGAAGAAAAATTGTTATACCTCTTTTTCTGCAAAACTTCATCTTCATTGATTTACAGTGTTTATATCAAGGTCAGGGATTGTACATAATTGTTTTGCTTTTTTGCAGACAAGTCACAACGTAGACATATTTCTTGGCATGCATGGCGCTGGGCTTACTCATATGTTATTCTTGCCCGACTGGGCAGCGGTCTTTGAAATGTAAGCCCAAAGAACTAGTGTTAGTTCGTTTTTTTTGCCAATGTACTTTTGAAGTACTTGGTGGAAGTCTTTGTTCTATCTTTTTGTTCATGTGTATGCACGGTGAAGACATAGTCATTGGAGATATGGTTTGGAGACTTGACCAAAGTCTTTGTTCTATCTTTTTGTTCATGTTTATGTAAACTTGTGCGCGGTGAAGACATAGTCATTGAAGATATAGTTTAGAAACTTAACCAAAGTCTTTGTTCCATCGTTTTATTCATGTTCACTCTAAACTTCGTCCAAATTAGATACAATTGTGGAGATGCGAATTGTTACAAAGATTTAGCGAGGCTTAGGTAAAGTTATTTGGTATGAAACGTGCTTTTTTTTATACAGTTGAATTGATAACGACCACGATTGCTACAACTTTATTAATTTACGACGTTTATCAATTCAAATATATATTTCTAATAATGAGCTTTAGAGACAGTTCGTTTATATCATTTTCTTTATAGAAGAATGTTATTATCGCTGATGTCGAGCATGCAGTTGCATAGGAAAACCTTAATTGCTGTTCTGCAAAAAATTGTGCACAAATTCTATAGTTTTTTTTTAACTTTACAGAGGAGTGAATTATTATACGTGGGAAAATGAAGACAAATTAGTTGAACGAACAGAGGTATAAAGAGGCTGTCTTTTTCGTTTTCCCCAGGCTAAACTGTGCCATTTTCATTTTGAAATCATTTCAACTCAGTCTGGCATTTGCTATTGAATTCATGTGAAATTTTTCGCTGTCATATTTTTCATCATTTCGTTTCTTTTATTGTAGAATAAACATGAGAAGTACGGCGATAATTTGAAATTTAGAAATTTTGCATTTGATGTTGAAGAATTCATGAGAATTGTGTCGAACGCTGTAAAACAAGTACAGAAAAACTTAAGAGAATTCGTAGATGTTTAATTAGTTAGTAATCTTTTCAATTCCAATTTTTACTGCACTAAATATAGCTTAGTTAGAATCAAAGTAGTAATGATGTGTGGTGAAGACACTAGTGTTGAAATAGTGGGTTGTGAATTACAACTTTTTGCCAAGTTATATTTATTTTTCTAAACCAAATTGGTCACACGCTTCAATTCACATATCTAAAGTTACGTACTTATGAATTTTTGTATTTTCTTGCTTTACAGTAAAACATGCTTTCTTAATTGAACCCGTGTACCTCATATTTACACATCTGTCAAATTACTGCAGTTATTCGCAAACAGTCAGATGTTATATTCCATCCCTGTTTTGAGTTGAAAGTTGTTTTTCAAAACATGTACTTTATTTGTATGCATACGCTTCAGTTCTGATCAAATGACAGGTGAAGGCAGCAAAAATATAACAAACTTTATAAATTAAAGATGTATGTGGTTTTATGAGTTTTGTGAGAAGTTTAATTGTAGCTATTAAAACGTGCATTTTGGAGCGTAGATGAATTATAATATGTAGAGATATTAGGCCTTGTTTTACTGAAACTTTATAAAACTGAATGCAAGGGAGAAACTTGGATGAACGAAGAGCAATGGACATTGAAAGTCAGTTACCACTAGCCATTGTGAAATAAAAAATCGTTCTTCCTGTCTCTATAGATAAACTTTAAGCTTGGTTTTTAAGCATCGTCGTAATTCATTGGCAAAGTCCTAGTGACTTCATTTTCAATGTTCATTGATAGATAAATCATTAATTTCTTTGTTGGGAAAATGTTTTTTTCTGCTTGGATCTACAATCGATCCGAGAATATCGCGGATGAATTAACATTTCCTTAAAATTATTGTAATGTTTTTACTGAAAACGTGCATGACAGAAGAAATGACATTATCAACTAAAATATGTGTGCGTCATTTTATTTATCTTTCTGTTCATGTTTATGGATTTAACTTCTCGGAAACACGATCAGCTGTTCGAAGCGTGAAAGCGCTGTGCTTATTCCATACATAACACATGCCGCAAAACATTGATTCATATAGTCTTGCCAATTCTATTATCAACGAAAAAGTCACTCCAAATTCGAAACTATATTGTATCGTACAGCTGGCTTCTTCTTGCGCGTATTATGAATTCACACAATTCCATCCTCGTTGAACACGAAGGTAAATAGGTCTTTTAAACATGCGAAAATACTTTAAATATGCGTTTTGTTCCCGTTTATGCAAACTTGTGCACGGTGAAGACATAGTCATTTAAGATATAGTTTGAAGATTTGGCCAACGTCTTTGCTCTAATGATCTTTTTGTTCACCTGTTTGTGCAAACGTATGCACGGTGAAGACACGGTCATTCTCCGGAGACATGATTTGCAGACTTGACCAAAGTCTTTATTCTATCTTTTTGTTAATGTTGATGTAAACTTGTGCACAGTGAAAACATAGGCATGGAAGATATGGTTTGATTTGAAGACTTCACCAAAGTGTTTATTTTATCTTTTGTCATGCAACCTTGTCGGCGCAGTAAAGTCACTGAAGTAATGGGACATAGTCAATGAAGATATAGTACGAAAACCGTTACCTCTGAATCAAAACTAATACTTTGTTTTACTTTTTTCTTGTAGAAGCAAACGATGATCGGGACCCAGAAGAGTTCGGTTTCTGTTATTTGATTCTCACAGCTTTTTCCATCGTTCTCGTCGTTATTACTTTTCCGTTTTCATTAATTTTCTCTCTCAAAGTAATTGAAAAGTTGAAGCTAAATATCTTGCACAATCCCTGACCTTATTTACCGATACTGAAAATCAATGGAGATGAGGTTTTTGTGCAAGGAGATGTATTAATCTTTAAATAACTCACATATAAATATGTACAATCCCTGACCTTGATTTAGACATTTCGAATTAAACAAGATGAAGTTTTTTGCATAAAAAGATATCTTGCAATTCATCTTTAAATTACTCTAATATTATAAATATGAACGATCTCTGACCTTGATGTAGACACTTTGAATCAAAGAAGATGAAGTTTTTGCTTCAGAAGATCTATGGCAATATATCTTTAAATATTAT